>OX578146.1:66088269-66178269 GCA_951213105.1 Amaurobius ferox
AAGGGATACACATAACACACATGTCATCTAAATATCTAAACATGTGCATATTATGCAAGCTTGGATTATCGTTCTTTTCCTAGACGAATAAATACAGACTAGCTAACAATGATGAGGCACCCCCCCCCTTGTGGGATATCAAATTGTTGTTTAGAAAAAGTACCACTATGTTGAATATATTCTTCATAAAGAGTTTATTTCTCATAATTTAGTAATTTTTTATAAAGAAAATTTGAATATTTTAGGTTGATATTATATTTTTCAAAAATTCCTAAAATAATTCTATACAGATAATTTATATCAATATTATTAAAGAAATCTTTGAAATCATAAGAATAAATACTATGAATATTAGTATGAGTTTTAAATTTCTTAACTAATTCAAAACTGTTTTTCACAATATGACAATTATTAAAGATCTCATCTGACAAGGATACTTCATGTAATATTTTTAATAATAATTTACCAGCATTTGTAATATAAGAATTATGCCCACTAGTAATAGTTCGAAAAGCAACAGAGGATTTATGAAACTTGGTTACTAAATATATGGAATGTTATTACAACTATTACTACAATATATGGAATGTTATTACTACAATATATGGAATGTTATTACAACTATTTCTTAGATGGATTTGCTTATATTTGGCTG
Organism: Amaurobius ferox; assembly: GCA_951213105.1. Lineage (NCBI taxonomy): Eukaryota > Metazoa > Arthropoda > Arachnida > Araneae > Amaurobiidae > Amaurobius > Amaurobius ferox. The sequence goes on from OX578146.1 coordinate 66,088,925, forward strand.
ATATTCTATTGGATAAGATTTTAAGGTTAGTATTATGAAAATTAAAGATTTGATTATTAAGTAAGTGTGACTGGAGGGTACTTATATAGTAATATTTACATATGATTGAGTAGTTACTACTTGCCTTATCGACATATGTAATGACAAAATCATCTTGAATTTCCTTAATATCCTTTTTAATTGAATTAAGTTTATATGATTTATTAATTTTCTGATTATATATATAGTGACTTAGGTATTGCTCTATTAAGACACTCCAGGGTTTGAAGGCTTCTACAGGGATTTGATATTTATAGCTGATTTTACAGATACATTTATTTAAGTCAAGAAATAAATCTTTACAAATTAATTTATGTTTAAATTTAGTAGGTATACGGTACTTAGTACCAAGTAACATCAGTGATCTCAGTGCATCATAATTAATAATATTTAGATTTCCCGTTATAACATGCTCATGGTGTTTATCTACGAAGTCTTTGTATTTATCTAAATGACAGTGGCAGTATGACTCTTTATCTAATTCATAATATTGATTAATATCTATTGATGTGGCAATTTGATTATAATTGAAAATATAACGTCTTAGCGGTTTATCATATTTATATGCAATTTTAGGATTTAAATGTTTGACTGGAAAGTAATTGGAAACTGATTTTAAAAAATTATTTATCTTCAGATTATTTAAGACACAGTTAGTGAAATTCAAGGTACAATATTCGTTTATTTTAGTATGTTGTTTTGATTCGTCATTGAAATTTAAGTCCGTGACGTACAAATAAACATTAAGATTTTTACTTCTGGTAATGAGCAAATCATAGAATAAATGTTTAAAATGAATGTTATCATATGCAGTAGTTATAAAAAGGTTATATACCATATTTAATTGCTGTTTTTTAATTGCGAAAATCCAGTTCTTACATTGTTTCCAATCAAAAGTAATTTTGAAATTAGCATGTTGCTGTAGGATGGCATTTTTTAGTTCAGATAATGAGGGCAATTTTTTATTATATTTACTTGCTCTTTTAGTCCTTTTTATTTATTTTTAGGAATGTTAAAGAAATTATAAATATTATGGTCTTCATTAGGATAATTAAAGGATTTTTTAACAATGTTATGATGATTAAATAATTGATTGAGTCCATATGGTAAAATAGTTTTGTGTGCACAAATGAATTCAATATATATATATATATATATATATATATATATATATATATATATATATATATATATATATATATATATATATATATATATATATATGTATATATATATATATATATATATATATATATATATATATATATATATATATGAATCCGTTTGAGCTTTAAAAGCATTCCGTCAATATTTACCAATTATCACTTTCCTTATATACATTGTATAATGTATAAAGAATGTATTATGGCGGGATCGAAAATTCAAAATCTAGTTTCCGATGGGGGAGCACGTTCCTAGCATCCCTGAATAATAATCAAACTTTTTGAGGTGGTGTCTGTGAGTGTGTGTGTGTGTATGTGTGTCAGTGTCACAGAGTCTGTGGAGACGATATCTCACGAAAGAATGAAGCGATTTGAATGAAATTTGGTACGAAAATTACAATCTGTGAGCACTCGAAGCTTATTGTTTTTAAACGCAATTGAATGTCCAACCCCCCCCCCTGAATTTTCGAGAGAAATTTTGAAAAATTATCAAAAAATCAAAACCTTTAATAAAATTATGCAAATAGTCATTTCTTATGTAATTTTTCTTTAGAAAACGATTTACATAAACTTTAGAACGCTAGCACGAATCTTTCTTGAGATATTATACATTTATCAAATAAATGTATCAAAAAATCACATAAAATAAAAAAGAAATATTAACTATTGTGAAATATGTTCACTTTTCATATGTAATATCATGCGATAAATTTGATGACATCATTCTCGTGGATCTAGCTCGCTTCATTCATAAGAAAATATACTTTGGGTAACACTATATCTCCATCCATAACGCTTGACGAGATTTTGGCGACAAATTTGGCAAAATATCGACAATTTGGCGACTTTTTTAAATGTTGCCAAATTAATGAAAATGTAGCCAAATTGATAAAAATGGCTCTAAATCAGTGAAAATTATGACTAATTGACGAAAATTCAATATTTTGGAAAGTATATAAGTATCTTCTATAAGAATAACCCACTTTTCCGTCAGTATTTTCCACCGTTGGTGACGAATTTATCGGAATATCTCCAACTTGCTGACTTTTTAAAAATTGCCAGATTGACGAAAATGTAACCCAATTGATAAAATTCGCCAAATTGATGAAACCGACTCTAAATCAATGAAATGACTTCTAATTAAGTTCAATATCTTGGAAAGAAGATAAGTAGACTATAAGAATAATCCATTTCTCCGTTCGTCCGCCCATTCGTTCGTCTGTCCTTAACGCTTGGCGGGAAATTTAGTGTGATTTCATAAACTTGGCGACTGTTTTAAATGTTGCCAAACTGACAAAAATGTCGGCAAATTAATAGAAATGACGGCAAATGGGAAGTATTATTTCGCAAATTCTGATATCCGTCATATGACGAGCATATCTTCCAGTATATAAGAAATGCTTTTCTCTCGGTTTGTTTGTTGTAGCACTTTCTGACGCATTCGGCGAACTTGGCAAATAATATAGCGACGTATCGCCAATTTGGCGATATTTTTTCCTAGATTGACGAAAACATTGTCAAAATTGCAAAAATGACACTAATGTAATGAAAATTACGCCTTATTAATGAATTAATTATTAAAATATTTTAATATATGAACTATGTCGCTTTTTGAGGATGCTATCAATATTGATAATTGTTTATTTAGAGTTGCGCGAAATATAAGTTTATTGGGCATTTTGAAATAGTTTTACATGTTGCCAACCGGAAAATAGCCAAATGTGCAATTCAACGTTAAAAACACAGTACCGTGAATCTTATACATTATTTTTTTACTGCAAAAGGCGAAAATTCATTGCATTACATAAGGAAAGTCATGTGCAGCCCACATCAGATTTTTTCAAATGTATTCCATGTAATAAAGCTTAAATTGTTGATATACACCATCCTCTTAATGTAAATTGATGCTGCAGTAATATAAAGAACTGATATACTTCCTGCAGTGTCGATAAAAGTAGTTGGTGAATTCTGATTTAGCTGAGGTGGAAATCGGATATAAGGCATGTCAGAATTACCGATTACTAGATCAGATGGCAGTTTATTTTATCAGATTTTATGGATTGATTTGGAAGGAGGAAAGCGTTATTTTTTTCTGTCATTGTACAAGTTGTATTATTGTTTATTTTCAGATTGAAAATTGCACATCATAATCCTATGTAATTAGCCATACTTCAAACTTCCATTACAGCCATACGTCATGTAAAAACTTCCGTTAAATACATAGCATAAAACAAATTAGTAGCAGTGTGTGTCACCGGTGTGGACAAAAAAAAAAGAAAAAAGAAACTACAAGATAAAAATACAGAGCAACCCTCACCAACAGAGACAAGAAGACGTATGTGTTGCTTTTGATGGTGTCATTGCGCTGTCATTTGATTTTGAAGATGGAGGATGTCTTTAGTCTCCTAAAGCGGTTGATAGTTACATGTTATATGCGTGTTATTATTGAAGCTTTTATTTTGAAGATTAACAAAGTAAAATCTTGGCTATGATCATTATTTAAATTCAAATAATCTGATTGTTATTTGAATCTAGTTGTTGACATTGCTCATGTAGCTTTCAAAAAGAGGTTGTGTTCCTTTAATTTTTGATAGATTGTCTTTAATTTTCGTAGTAGTGGCATTTTTTACAGCAATTTCAGCGAATATTTTCTTTATAGTTTCTGTACGCAGGTTGTTTATGTCTGGATATTGCCACTTTAATATTAACAAACAATTTTTAATTGTAATAATGGGAAAACATGCTGTCTTTTGGCAACGACTCTCAACGTTCTCTCTGATCCGTGGCGTAACGAATGACGAAATGCTAAGCTCGTCGACGTCAGGATGACAACTTTTTGATTGGTTGCTGGGGTGATCGTCCAACTTTGTATTAAAGAATCTTACGTCTATCCACCACCACTCCAGCGGGTGATTCACACTTGACGTTACAGAGTCCACTTCGACAATAATAGCATGCAATTTCGTCCCATGATATTTCATCAATTTGTCGCCAAGTGGGACTGTTGACAGTGGGACCAAGTAGCACTGTTCTACAGTCCCACTTGGCGATTTTTTAAAATGTCTCTAAATTGACGAAAATGTCGCCAAATCTTCCATAGAGATAGCATTATTCAGACGATATTTTTTCCACCAATTTATTTGAAGCAAATGATATCATGTCGCTTAGCAACGGATATAAATCCCATGTGTTTGTGCGCTAGACGATTTTTTATTAAATCTTTTCCGGTTTGAATAATGAAGATATGTATATAAAATAAATTTCATTGCCACTGCATTTTTGACTTGATAATATCAATTACGGACTTCAGGTTGAAACATTATTATTGATATTTTCTAGGATTATTGATTCAAAGATTATCGATATTTTCAAGTTATTGCGCCATTGTTTTATTATGGTAAAAATTGTTGAAATTCATATATTGTGCGTTGTACGAGTAATATTCTAGGAATGCACGAGTATCTTCTAATCTACGAGAGTATAAGTATTACAGGTATATTGGCATATATTTTGACATATATTGGTATATATTGGAATTAAGTACGGCCTTCTGGTAAGAAGATTAAGGGGACTATTGATATTTTCAATTTATTACGTCATCTGTTTTATTTTGGCAAAAATATCTGAGACTCATATTGCAATACTGGTAATCTTCTACTAATACCCGGACATATCTTCTAATCTACGACATTATAAGTAGTACGGGTATATCTTCCCATATAATTTTAGCACTTCCCATATATAGGTTTTGACATATATTGGAATAAATTACTGCCTTCAGGTTTAAAGATTGCGGGTTTATTGATATTTTCAATTTATACATGTAATCTACTAATACAGGTTATAACTTATAATATTCGCGTATATAATTAGTACGGGTCCCATACAATTTTAATTCTTTTGTTTTGCATATATTGATTCAATTCCATATTTTTTGGTTAAAGTTTAAACGCCGGTTCTCAGAGTCTGGAAGAAGAGAAAATTTTGTTACAATATCATCATAATCCAGTGCTATATCTTGTTCTATAGCTAAAACAGCTAAATATGAAAGTCTTTCTTGTCTCATTGTACTGCTAAAATAATTTTTCAGCCTCCTGAGACACGAAAAAGATCTTTCACAACTGGCTGAGCTGATTGGCACAGTCAAAAACAATTTAACTAATAATGTTATGACAGGAAACACATTTTTTAAATTCCGCTCTTTAAAATAATCCAGGCGACTTTTAAAATTGGGATGGTCTATGTTTACATTTTTCACCATTGGATAAAACAGTAGCAATTCACATAGCAATTCCTCTTTCTGGAAGTTTTATACTTTGCATATGATTGAAACATTTTCTTTTTCTTTTTCGACATCTGATCCGGATAATACTGAACTAAGGGCAAACAAAACAGATATATTGTTCTCATTAAATCTTGTCTCAATTTTATTAGATACTGAATTTATAATTTCATATTGAATATTGATTCTGTGATATGATTTAACATCATCATGAGGATTTTTTTCACCGCCTCCGAATTCGCTTGGAATTTTTTTACGCCTTTTCAGTTTTGGTCCAGAATAAGATTTTCTTTGCAAAGTTCTGTCATAAAACTTCACACTTGATTGAAATATGCTTCAGTGCGAAAAGGACTAATAGTTTCAATAGTAGCTTTAGCCAAAGCTTGCACAGTCTGAAAAATAAGATCAGATGACAGAAGATGCTTTGAGCGAGTATTGCATTGATAAAAAACACTGCGCAATACAAACAACGTGAACAAAAATTCGAAAGATGTCATGCATGGCTTCGGCTCTTCCACCATTGAGAGAATCGTTTTCAGATAATTCTTCCAATGTTAAAACCACGGTTTCAAAATCATCAAGTAGTGCTTGGCTTTAACTCTGGAAGACCACCTCGTATCACTTAGTGATTGTAGAGTTGAAAAGCCTCCAGAAAAAGTATTTGTTGATGAGCGAATCTTTTCAAAAATAGCATGCCTTTTATATGATGTTTCTATGAAAGAATATAATGCATTGAGCTGCTGAAATGCATTTCTAGCAGAAGGAATGGATGATCATGCGCTAACTACACATAAATTTAAAATATGCGTTTAACAATGGATATAAATTGCCAATGAATTTTCCTGTAAAAATCGTGCAGCCACACCACTGTACGGACCTCTCATATTGCTTGCACCATCATAACGTTGAGCTCGTAAATCTGAAATATTTAGCCCAAATGAGGAAATTATTTCTTTAATTAAATTGAACAATGACTCTCCATCAATTTTTACTTTCCTTATTTACATAATGTATAAGGAAAGTATTGTGAAGGGATCGAAAATTCGAATTCGAGTTTTCGACGGGAGAGCACGTTTCAAGCATCCCTGATCATGAATCGAACATTTTTGAAGTGATGTCTGTGTGTGTGTGTGTGTGTGTGTGTGTGAAAGTATGTGTGTGTGTGTGTGAAATTATGTGTGTGTGAAAGTATGTGTGTGTGTGTGTGTTTGTGTGTCAGTGAGTCTGTGGAGACGATAACTGACGAACGAATGGACCAATTCGAACAAAATTTGGTACAAAAATCACAATCCGTAAACACTAGAAGCCTATTGTTTTCATACGCAATCGAATATTCAGAACCCCCCTAAATTTTCGAGTGAAATTTTGAAAAAATCGTCAAAAAATCAAAACCACTAATAAAGTTACGCAAGTAGACATTTCTTATGTAATTTTTCATTAGAAAACGATTGACATAAATTTTAGAACGCTAACACGAACCGTTCTTGAGATATTGCACATTTTTCAAAACAATTATCAAAAAGTTATATAAAATAAAAAAATCTGATGTGGGCAACACATGACTTTCCTTATATAATGTAATGAATTTACTACTTTTACAGGAAAAATTAGGATTTTCTTGTAGTAGATACTAATATTATTTCCAAGATATTGAATTTTCGACAATTAGTCGTCATTTTCATTGATTTAGCGTCATTTTTATCCATTCGGCGAGATTTTCGCTAATTTGGCAACATTTCAAAAAAGTCGCCAAGTTGGCGACATTCCGCCAAATTCGTCGCCAAAATCTCGCCAAGCGTTATGCACTAAGAAATAAGTTTTTCTTAAAGCAGATAAATGACTATTGGCGTTCAAATACAAAAGTATTATTCAAAGTATCTTTTTTCAAGAATGGAACGAGCTAGATCCACGAGAAGGATTACACTCAATTTATCGCATGGTATTACATATGAAAAGTAAACATGTTTCTCAATAGGAAATATTTTTCTTATTATTTTATATGACTTTTTGATACTTTTTTTAAAAAATGTACAATATCTCGAGAAAGGTTCACGTTAGCGTTCTAAAATTTATGTCAATCGTTTTCTAATGAAAAATTACATAAGAAATGTTTATTTGCGAACTTTATTAGTGGTTTTAAATTTTTGACGATTTTTTCAAAATTTCATTCGAAAATTTAGGGGTGTTCTGAACATTCGATTGCGTATAAAAACAATAGGCTTCCAGTGTTTACGGATTGTGATTTTTGTACCAAATTTGGTTCGAATCGGTCCATTCGTTCGTCAGTTATCGTCTCCACAGACTCACTGACACACACACACACACATACACACATACTTTCACACACACACACACACACACACACACACACACAGACATCACTTCAAAAATGTTTGATTCGTGATCAGGGATGCTTGAAACGTGCTCTCCCGTCGAAAACTCGAATTCGAATTTTCGACCTCGTCACAATACTTTCCTTATACATTATGTATATAAGGAAAGTAAAAATATATATTACCTATTGAGAAACATGTTCACTTTTCATATGTAATACCATGCGATAAATTGGGTGATATTATTCTCGTGGATCTAGCTCGTTCCATTCATGAAAAAAGATACTTTGAGTAATACTTTTGTATTTGAGCGCCAATAGCCATTTATCTGCTATAAAAATAACTTATTTCTCCGTCCATAACCCTTGGCGAGATGCTGCCAAATTAACAAAAATCTCGCCAAATTGATAAAAATGACGCTAAATCAATGAGATTGACGACTAATTGTAGAAAATTCAATATCTTGGAAAGAATTTAAGTATCTACTATAAGAATACCATTTTTTTAAACTGTAAAAGTAGTAAATTCATTGCATTATATAAGGAAAGTCATGTGTTGCCCAAATCAGATTTTTTTCTATTTTGAAAAGGCCGACAAATGATTCGTGTATTTCTAGGTCATCATCCACATATCGAAAACTAAGCCACTTGTTCATGCCTGGAAATGTCTTGAGTTTCATCTACTATTATAGAATAATAGCATGCTTCTTTTATTTTATTTTGAATATGGTTACTGATTTGCGATTTGCATAAATTAAGAATACAATTCTGGTGGTCTTTGTGAACATAAGTAAAATATTTTTCTTTATTTTTAAATATTCTTTCAATTAAGGAACAGTCTTTAGCTCTTAATTTCATCAATTCTAAAAAATTTCCTCTATTATTTGAGGTTATTTTTCATCGTGTCCTCTCACACCAACACCTTGTAGTGCACAAAAAACAATAATTTCACACACCTTTTCCATATAACGGCGATTTTCTTCAACTTGTTTTGAATACTCTTTATCAAGTTTGGCACAAACTGAACCTGAAGACAGAGTTTCGGTAAAATTTAAAAGACAGCTTTCTGCGTTTTGGTGAGAAGAACATAAATCATAGGCCTTGAATATTTGAACTGCTTTTGATCAGTTACTATAGCCATCAAGAGTTATGGATGATTCAGTGTATCGTTTATTAGCTTCTGAAAATGCTCTACATGAAAAACAAAACGCTGTATTCGTTGAAGGACTGTATTCTAGCCATTTATATAAATTATACCACTCTTTTCTAAACTTGCGACCTCTTTTATCAGTAGGGAAGAGAGAAAGTTCAGGCTGATATGGACTTAAAGTTATGTTTTCTTTGGCACTTTGAGGACCGTTAGTAGGATCTCTTTCATGAAGCAAATTTGTCGAACTTCCCTTTGTTTTACTTTATTGTTTCAATCGGACTTTCTGATGGCACAATTCCAAATTCATTTATACTTCCAATCTCTGCTTCATAAACAGCATTGTCTTCCTCAAGATTTTCGTTGGGAAGCACATTTTCATCGAATTTTGGATATTTTATGAAAAATTCACTAATGTCTCTATTCAAGCGACGCTTTTTCGAACTCATAATTGCCCTAAAATATAAATAAATAGTTTGGCATCACGTCTGATGTTAAAATAGCAAAATTAATCACACATCCACAACAGAAGGTCTTTATTTCACTTCCTATAAGACATACAAAAGTCACAAAAGTCTGAAAAAGGTCATAGCGCTATCGAGCATAAGTACGCTCTTCATCAGTGGCTACACGGAAATTAAGTTTGAATCGTTCATATATAGATCAGATATAGCGACAAAATTAGCATAAATACAATTTTCAAAAGAATCTACGTTTAGACAAGGATGAACTGTAAACAATTTTTTTAGAGTTTCAAAAATTTCAAGAACAGCATATTAAATTACAATTTAATTACAGAAATCGAAAAAAAGGGGGGGGGGGGCAATAAAGTATAATCCCAAAGAGGTAGATGTCAAAGATAACTTTGCAGAGACTTGAATTGCGTGGAGTCGAGAATAAGTCGCCAAGCGTAACTCAAATTCATAATAGGGTCAAAATTACAAACGGACTCACCGTAAATATAAATAAAAAGGGATTCAAAAAGGAGAATATCACGAGGGTTATTACAACGCATCAAAAGAAAAGTCTTTTCAAAAAGAGGCTGAAAATTATCTTTAACAACAAATTGAGCAAGAGCCGTAGAAAGTTTACTGTCCCTGACATCCCGAGCATGTTCTGCTAAACGGTTACCAACGGTGCATTTAGTACTTCCAATATAAAATTTAAAATTACCATCGGTGGACAACAGGGGAACAACATACACCCCAGCAAAGCTTTTAAAGTCATCCTTATCACCCAGTTTATCAGACCGAATACGGTTAAATAAAGAAAAAATATTAGAATGTGTAGGTCTGAAACCAAACTCAGTACAAAAATGGAACAATAATCAAAGCAGAAGTGATTGCGTCGATGGTAGGAGCCCCTTTATCCTTTTTTGTTCTGTGTTTGGTTTCAGACCTGCGCATTCTAAGATTTCTTCTTTATTTAACCGTATTCGATCTGATAAACTGGGTGATAAGGATGACTTTAAAAGCTTTGCTGGGGTGTATGTTGTTCTCCTGTTGTCCACCGATGGTAATTTTAAATTTTATATTAGAAGTACTAAACGCACCGTTGGCATCCGTTTAGCAGAACATGGTCGGGATGTCAGGGACAGTAAACTTTCTACGGCTCTTGCTCAATTTGTTGTTAAAGATAATTTTCAGCCTCTTTTTGAAAAGACTTTCCTTTTGATGCGTTGTAATAACCCTCGTGATATTCTCCTTTTTGAATCCCTTTTTATTTATATTTACCGTGAGTCCGTTTGTAATTTTGATCCTGTTATGAATTTGAGTTACGCTTGGCGACTCATTCTCGACTCCATGCAATTCAAGTATCTGCAAAGTTATCTTTGACGTCTTCCTCTTTGGGATTATGCTTGATTGCCACCCCCCTTTTTTCGATTTCTGTAATTAAATTGTAATTTAATATGCTGTTCTTTTGCTGTTGAAATTTTTGAAACTCTAAAAAAATTGTTTACGGTTCAGCCTTGTCTAAACGTAGATTTTTTGTAAATTGTATTTATGCAAATTTTGTCGCTATATCTGGTCTATATATGAACGATTCAAACTTTATTTCCGTGTAGCCACTGATGAAGAGCGTACTTATGCTCGAAAGCACTATGGCCTTTATTAAACTTTTGTACGTCTTATAGGAAGTGAAATAAAGACCTTCTGTTGTGGATGAGTGCTTAATTTTGCCCTAAAATATGTTACTAATCGCGTTTTTTCTTTCAACGCAAACACAAAGTCACCATCAGCCTTGATGAGCAAGTAGCCAATGAGAATGTTGCGCTGGCGCCAACAATTATCAACACATCCGAGCCAAAGAGAGTTTATTGTGTGAGTGAGCAATAAAAGCTCGTTATACGACTGATTTAGAACCTCCAGGGGATACAGTCCATAGTGGATAGGGGTTCCATCAAAGGCTTTCACACACAACGAGAGAGATTTAGAATGTATCCTCAGTTCGTCAATGCTAAATAATGTTGTAGCTCCTTCTCGTCTAAGATCCCCCAAGTTGCTTATCATTTTCCTTCACAGCGTGGGAACCGAAGGGCTTCAAAGAATTCGGACACTTGAAATTTTCAAGTGAAAATGATAACATCATCCCAATATTTTCAAATTGAAAAGGATTCGTTCCAGCCGGAAGTGGAAAGCTTCACTGTGAGGGTCGGCCCTTTTGAAGCTCCATAGCGTGAGAAAACTGACCAGTGGATAGTCAATAAAAAAAGAGAGAAGCCGATAGACGACGAGGGAAAATTTGGGGGCGCGGCCGCGCCCTCTCACGCCCTCTATTTGCCGCCCCTGTTTGTACTAACTCTCGTAAACGATTCGGGTCTCTCAGAATTCGCCGATTGCAGAAGTTGTCAGGCGTTGCTGTGGTGCGTATTTGAGACAGCTACCTAGATTAGAAATCCATATGGAGATAGTGTGCTGAGCTCTCATATTTTTGGGTTGGAATCGTTGCTTCTGTATAATCATATATGGTCATATAGATCAATAGTGAAACTCACCATTGAGAAATGTTTCTAGTATCTCCATTTTGTCGAATGGCAAAAGAATATAAGGCTAATGTAAAATCTATTGGATATAATAACATTATTTTGGAGCAGATGCAGACAATAATGAATTATGTTGTGTGAGTGTAAAGGCAAAAGAAAAATAATAAATAAAGACAAAATAAAAAAAATAATTTCCCTTTTAGTTATTTCTTAGAAACGAAACGAAGGTTCGAGAAGATGCCTGCGCTGTCACTGATCAGATTTCTTGTTCCTGTTATAGATATAATTCACAAAATATTTAACACTAGTATACCCACAACCATTTACGGCTCATCTAGAGCTTCCCCTCCCCCACTTTCTTCCTAAAAATAAAAATAATTAATCAGAATTTAATTAAAAATACAACCGCTAATTTAAAATTTATTGAATATAATCATGTTACTTTATTATCATTTACTTATGGTAATAAAACAGGCTGCGTGTAAATCTTTTAAAAGTATAAGTGAAAAATTCACGTAAATAGAAAGAAGAAAAAAATCTGATGTGAGCAGCATGTCGTATGGCGTGCACGACATTTTGTAATTTCAATTACGGATGCCAACCAAAATAATGAACTATCTAAATGCTGCAGAGGGAGCCAATGACAACACAGGCATACATAAACAGTGGTCATCCCCGTCTGCATCAACAACGAATGGTAGATGTGATAGGGAATGAATGGGGGAAAGAAAAAAGCGCCCCAAAGCCGTATTCCAAAAAGTTCAGTCGACTTCAAATTTTCGAACGAGCTAACATCATGTTTCTTGGTTTTTTGAGAAAAAAGGTATATCGAACGTGAGCGATAAAATGGAAGCTTGTTGCAGTTATGAGATGTGCAACAGTTTCGTACATCATCGAGATTGCACGAATACGTACTTAACACAAAGAGTAGAGGTAAATCAACTTTCAATTTGTCACTAATTAGCACGGAAGGCACACTTTTATCGATTATTCAAATAATGAACAATCAGTTCGTTTGAATAGATTCTATTAACGAGTTCTTAGATATGGAATTAAAAGAATTATTTTGAGTATCGATTGCTTAAAAGAAATTGTTGTAAAAATATATATCCATTTTATTATGTGTGTAAATATGTATTAATGAAATATTGTCAGTGTTATATGTCTTATAATAATAGATTCAATAATAGTATCATTAATCAAGATACAATGGATATCTATTTTACTTAAAATATTAAAATAAATTGATCAATTAAGTCAAGTGTAATTATTTATATTTTGTGTGTTCATCTCTCCAGTTTGAGAACCTGGAGCTTACACGCTCCACCCCTAGCGACGGCATCATAAGTAAGTCCTATAGCGGTAATTTTGATAAGGACAATTTTACCTTATGACATGATGTCGCCGCGTGAATTGGTGCCGTATGTGGTCAAGCTCGGAGAGAATTATGATTTTAATAAGAGAAAGTAAAAATATAAGTAAAAGACAAAATTAAATTTAATAATGAGTTTGAATATAATATTGAATTTAATAATGAATTGAATAATGAATTTAATAATGAGATGTAACTCAGTATAATGATAGGAATATGCATGAAAATGATAATTTAAATATGTATTATATTATTGTGTATATATGTATGTAGTAGCATAAATATTTAGTATATAGTAAGAAGTGCATAACAGTGTATCAAATCATGGCGCCGAATAAGAGTAGGCAATCAAATAAAAGAGCGAGGCAAGATCCTCCGATTAACAATATACAGCAGGAGGTAAATATAAATGACAGAATAACAGATAATTCGGCTGCAACAAATAACACGGTTCATGTACAAATGCCCACAAATCAAGCGCAGCAAAATACATCGTTGCCAATTATGCAAATGTTGCCATCATTTGATGGACAAAAAGACAACAATGTGCATTTCTTTATAATGCAATTCAATGAAATATCGGATTTAACAGCATGGTCAGAACAAGAGAAAATTATAATTGTGAAATCTAGATTGAGGGGAAAGGCACAACAATTTTTGGCAGAAAATATTGCTCTGCAAAAAGAAAAATCGTATGAAAAATTCATGGAATTGTTAAAAAACAAATTTGAGAAAAAACAAACCTTAGTTCAAAAACATAACAATTTTAATAATCTAAAACATTTGCCAAATATGACCATTAAGGAGCTTGCACAGGAGATCGAAAACCAGGCGATAATATTTTTAGAGGTAGATGAAACAATTGACGCAAATGTACAAAAAATTATAGAGAAAATTAAACTTACCAAATTTTTACAAATAATCAGAGAGGATTTAAGAACAGAAGTAAAAAAAATGACCCGAAAACCTTTCATGAAGCAGTGAGAATAGCTGATGTAACAGAATCTGCATTGGAGGAAGAAAATGATTGTGTAAATAATATTGAAGTAGAAAATAAAATAATTGAGAATACGGAAATAAACCATGTAAAAACTGAAAATATTGCAGAAAAGCCGCCACAGAAATTTTGTATAGCTTGCGGTCGTAACAATCATTGGATGTCCGAATGCTTTACGCTTCAAAAAGTACAAAATAATTTAAAAAGGGCATTCACGAATGAAAACAACAGTCAGGAAACCGCCAATTACCAGGAAATACCCACTAATCAAAATAATTATGCACATTATAGTAGATCAAATCTTAGAAGAGGTAATTACACAAATAACAGGGGAATACGGCGTCGGGCAGGAAATAACAACAGACAATTTCAGAGTAATAATAGGAGACCATATCAAAATAATAGGCGACAGTTTGAAAGCAATAATGGGCAATATCAAAATAATGGATATTTAAACTAAGAAAGGGACCTCGAAATGAAAGACAAATAGAAAGTTATAAGGCATCAAATAAGGTTTCGAGACCCCATAAAATTTCAAACAAAATTAATAAGGATGCACAAAATTTAAATGAACATTTACTTAATTCAACGTATGGACAGAGTGATGCACTGACAATGATCAACATAAATTTAGAGAACATAAAAACAGTGGCTCTCATAGACAATGGCGCAAGTGTAAGTTTATTATCAGATAAAATTTTTTAAAAAAATCAAAAATAAAATCAAAATTAACTATTTATCCAGACAAGTTAAAATCCAAACTATGACCAAAGAAAACATTCAATTCTCAAAATGTATAAGCTTCAGCTTCAAAATTGAAAACAAAAGATGTAAAAATTCATTTTTTATTACCAAACAATTAAACAACACCCCTATGAAATAATCTTAGGATTTGACTTTCTCAAAAATCATCATGCCATAATTGACACAAATAAATTAACATTAAAATTTGTTAAAGAATCCATATCTATTCCATTTCAAAACAAAAATCAGAAAAAAGCACAGGAACCAGAAAATAAACATACAAGAGTGGAGCATATTCAATGCTTAAATGCAAGCTTAGCACATAAAATTAAATTACTCCCTCAAGAAACAAAATCAATAAAATTAAAATTAAGTGAAAAGTATTTTGAAGATAAGGATGTAATGTTAAATATTACAAATTCGTTGAAAGATTTACACGCTGAGTATTCTTTACATTATGCAAATAATAGAAAATTTATTTTTACTCTAATAACAAATAAAACAGGAGAAGAGATTCAACTAAACAAAAACATGATGATTGGAACTGTAACACCGCAATTTGAAATTTTTGAAGAAAAACATAATAATGATAAAATTTTACAGGTCAACAATATAGAGAGTTTAAATAACCCACAAAAAATGGACATTTCAGCTTTACGAAAAGCAGAATTAACACCGCAAGATTTTAAATTAGATCATTTACAAGAGAATGAAAAACATATATTGCTTAAATTACTTTTACAAAATTATGATGTATTTTCAAAATCATATAAAACGCTGGGAATGACGGAGGAAATAGTGCCTGAATTTAAATTACTACACCAATATCCAATACAATGTAAACCTTATCCCTTGCCCAAAATGTTAAAACCTGTACTCGAGAATGAAATAAAACAGATGTGTGAAGCAGGAATAATTGAAAAGTCTAGCAGTAACTATGCTTTTCCATGTTTATTAATTAAGAAAAAAAAATAATTTTAATAGTACTGATGCCAATAAAGTACAAAAGTATCGTTTAGCCGTAGGTTACAGATTATTAAATCAGATTACCGAATTACTGCCCATAAATATTGGTAAAATTAACGACATTCTGCACAACATCGCAGGCCACAAATTGTATACCGTCATTGATTTGAAATCCACCTTTTTTCAGATAAAAATCAAACCTGAGGATAGTTTGCGATTGAATATCGTCACAAATGACGGGTGTTATAAATCGAACAGGATGCTTTTTGGTGCAAAAAACTCATCAGTATATTTTTCTTTATTAATGATGAAATGCTTAGGAGACTTAAAAGAACAGAAAATTGAATTTTATTTAGATGATATTGTAATTGCCGCAAATTCATTCGAGAAAATGTTGGAGAGATTAAAATTAGTATTGTTAAGATTAGGGAAATTTGGATTAACTATCGATCCTTCAAAATTACAAATGTGTAAAGAGAATATTAAATTTCTAGGATTTAAGATAAGTAAGGAAGGCATAACACCTTCAGATGATAATGTACAAAAAATAACGAATTTCCCTGTGCCAACGACAGTAAAAAAAGTAAAATCATTTTTTGGTTTATGTAATTACTTCAGGCAGATCATACCAAATTTTTCTGAACTATGCAACCCATTAATTGAGTTAACAAAGAAAGATAAGAAATTTATATGGACGGAGAAATGCGAAGAAGCGTTTGTAAAATTACAAAACGCGATTTTATCGAAACCGGTAGTCAGGGCAGCTGATATGTCAAAACCATTCTGTTTATCTACGGACTGTTCAAAAGTAGCCGCGTCAGGAATTTTACTTCAATCAGTGAATGGAAATTTTCATCCTATCGAGTATTATAGCAGGAAACTTTCAGACAGTGAAAAGAAATATCCGAGCATGAAGCTAGAATTGCTAGCAATGCACGACTCTATAATACATTTCAAAGATTTTTTATATGGTACGCACTTTACAATTTTTACAGATTCTAAAGCATTAACGCATTATATTCATTTAGAAAATCAAAATTCTGATTTAATCGCAAGATGGTTATTAAATTTACAACAATATTCTTTCGACATCAAATATATTAAAGGACAAGATAATCCCAGTGATTTTATGTCACGTCAAATTTTTTCTGAACAAACTAAGACTAAATTAATAAATAATATTATTGCTAATGACAGCACTATAACAATAGCCAAAATTTTAGAAGAACAAGCAAAGGATAGAGAGATAAAGAAAATTATTAACGGACTGAATGCAAAATCTAAACAGCCGAAATATGTAAATAAATACTATAGAGATGTAAATACGGGATTAATTATGATAAAGACTGCTAGATATATCAGAAATCCTATGCAAAAGGACAGAATTCTAATACCGCACAGTCTAAAATTCGCAGTTATTGAGTTAGCTCATACACCACATTTTGGAGTAGAAAAGACCTATCAAATTCTGAATAGAAAATATTACTGGAAAGGGGCATACAATGATGTAAAGAATTTTTGCGCATCATGTGATGCATGTTTATGTTACAAAAATAAGGCTATAAGACCTATAGCATTACAACGTGTGCCACGTCCGTGTAAACAAAATCACACGGTGGCATTAGACATTGTAGGGAAGCTACCGAGAAGTAACGGACAGCACGAGTACATCATAACGATGATAGACCATTACTCGAGATTCCTGGAGTCAGTACCCGTGAGAAATATTACAACTGCGAGTATATTACAGGTAGTAACAAATTGGATAGCTTCGAACGGAGTACCAAATTGGATTTTATGTGATAATGCGAGGCAATTTAAAAGCGAGGAATTTAAAAAATTCGCAGAGCAACATGGTATAAAACTAAAATATACTTCAATTTATAAACCAAGCTCAAATGCAATTTTAGAAAGAAGCCACTTGGCCATAAAAAATTCTTTAGCAGCAATGTCAAACCAAACGTTCAATTGGCATAAAGTATTGCCATATGTAAAGTTATTTCATAATGCTACACCCAGCGCAAATATAGACCACAGTCCCGCTATTTTGTTTCTTACCAAAGATTTGAAATTACCCGGAGAAAATAATCTGGAAATAGCGCATCCTGATGACAGTCCGATTTTAACTCAAACTGAATATGATAATGAGGTCAGTGAAGCACTTACTATAGCGGATAAAATTAATAAGTTTACGAAACAGAAGCAAATTCAAGCGCAAATTTGCCAAGAAAGAGTTTTTAAAAGAGTGAGAGAACATAAATTATTAAAAGGGCAAATTGTATATTTAAAAAATTTACGACCTACCACAGCGTTGCAAAAGAAATTTCAAGGACCATTTCGCATTGTAAAGGTGATCCGTAACAATAACTACGCTATCACGCCTATGTACGATCCAAATAAAAAATGGATAGTTGTTCATGCGAATAAATTATATAAAGCAGAACCGCGTAAAAAGTATTTACAAAATAATAAAACACGGCGAACTGTTGACAAAAGTCAATCGCATGTAATTAAATATGATGATAACGGAAAGAATCAAAATAATGTGACTCCTAGAAGATACAATTTGAGAATACAAAAATAATAAATGTAAATAAATACAAATTTCTGTGAAACATAATCAAAATAGAACAATAAATATCAGAAAAAAAATGTATAAGTGGTAAATAATACATACAATACCCCTCAATGTTCTAAAATAAAATAAACTAAGGTGTGTTGTAAGAGAGAGAGAGAGAGAGAGATAAATAAATTTCACTTACTTGTAATTTGTCTTGCTTGGAAACAAATATGGAATAAAACAGTAATGGCCATCAAAATAGGCAGACATTCCAATGATAAAGATGTGTGGGATGGAATTCTTCACGATGCCTTTTCTTTTTTTTTTTCCTTTTTCTTGTGCGGGTTTTGAAAAAATAGTATAACATAATTAATAAAATGCAAAATAAACCGGATGGAACATGGTAAAAGCAAGTACATAATATTCAAAATCATAAAATTATTAATTAATAGTTTATAAAAAGCCGATAGATTGCAAGCAAAATCATAAATAAATAAACAAATAAAATTTTGAAGTCAAAATAAACAGTCACAGCTGATGTAAAAAATAATAGTAAACTAATAAATATATATTGCATAAATAGTGTATACAGACCTTTTACAAAAACACGCAATCTAAAAAAACAAAATAAAAGTTAATTACATAAATGAATTAATAAAACTTGAATAAGTAAAATTAGTTTCCCATCCTTCACAGTCAGCGTAAGAAGTTCATATTTGGGCATAGTACGGCGAAAGCTTGTCCCCTTCAAAAGAAATATCCAGGCTAAAAATAAACATCAGGAGAAAATCTCCCCTGCATAGTACGAGAATAATACGAAAAATTTCTATTGTAAGCATACAATCAATGTTTCAAAATTAAAATTATAATTGCAGGCAATTATAGTTATTTAAAAATACCGGCCGGTAAAATAAAATACATTTGGAAAAGACATTAAATTGTATGTAAATAATAAATGATTTAGTATTATTAAGAAATTATTGCATTAATTAAACATCACAGTAAATAAAAAGAAATAACAAATAAAATTAAATATGAAAGAATGATATGTAAATAAATAAATATGTAATGTTATGCTGAAATGGGAACATAAAGTCAGTTAAATCAATAACATAACATTAAAGCATAGTATATTCATAATACTACAAATAAATAAATATATCACGCGTTGTTGCAACAAAAAAAAAAAAAATAAATCCAATGAATTAAGAGTACATGAAATCATAATCATAATTAGTCAACAGTCAGATCTGTGTTAAGGTCATAAGATAAAGAAAAATATGTATATATATATATCAAATTAAATAGAATTATTAACAAGATAAGTAGAATAAATATAAATAATAATACAAAAAAAACATGAAAGAAAAAATTGTAATAAAATTCCTTAAAAGATACAGCCGAACCTACCACTTCAATAATAGCGATGCAGTCAGTGGATGACTCAAAAGTCCGCGCTTTGCAGATAGGATACCGCCAAAGTTGAACAATAACGATTAAATCTTAGCGATACATGCAAAAGGCAGTTAAATCCCATTTTACATAAGTTTGCGCTCTGCAAACAATGTAGCCACCCATTCAGGGTCGCCGTCCAGGTCAGGAGATACGCAGTTACCGTGGAAACGCGTTAGGGGGAAGAGAGAAAATCTTCTTTGTGGTCAAGCGAATTTTTTCTTTCTTTTTCTTTTCTCCCCTTCCTACCGCTCTCAGTTTGTTTCACACGAAAGGGCAACGGAAGAGGAAATTTAAAGAGCGAGTGCTCGTGTTTTGGAAAGGCATTATGTTGGCGTAGCGAAATTAGTATATATATTTCATATTTTAAATGCCGCTATGTAATATGGTATAAATATGGTGTTCAAAATAGCCATGATTTATACACGCAAAAAAGTATATAACATGCTAATTATAGTAACAAAGAAGAAATATACAGCTGAAGAATTGTGTAAAAAAAAAGACGTCTGTAAAAGATATATAAATATATATATAAGAAAGTAAGCTAATGAATTGTATATAATATAAGAAACAGTGAAAATGATATCACAGAAGTATGACTATAATACAGAACATTATGCAGTATGACAATAAATATGTTTCTAAGATCAATAGTGTGCCTTCCATGTGACAATAATGTGTATTCCGTGCTGGTGATATAATTCCAGGTGACAACAATGTGTATTCCATGCTGGTGATATAATTCTAGGTGACAATAATGTGTATTCCGTGCTGGTGATATAATTCTAGGTGACAATAATGTGTATTCCGTGCTGGTGATATAATTCCAATGTGACAATATTGAATTTTACGTGATGGTGATATTCATTTATGTAGCAGATGTGTGTGCAGTGCTTCAGATCAAGATTTCCTCAGTGCACGCAATGTGTACATATGTTTTCAATGCTTCAGGACACTACTGCATCATTGTGTGTACATTTCAGTGCATCATACTTTCTCAAGTTCATATATGTGTGTCAGTAATCCATGATACTAGTGCCTTCCTGTGAAGATTTTCCTCTCAGTGCATAGACTTTCTAACGTATTTTGGATTTAATCTCATGCAGAGGGGGATAATGTCGTACGGCGTGCACGACATTTTGTAATTTCAATTACGGATGCCAACCAAAATAATGTACTATCTAAATGCTGCAGAGGGAGCCAATGACAACACATGCATACATAAACAGTGGTCATCCCCGTCTACATCAACAACGAATGGTAGATGGGATAGGGAATCAATGGGGGAAAGAAAAAGCGCCCCAAAGCCGTATTCCAAAAAGTTCAGTCGACTTCAAATTTTTGAACGAGCTAACATCATGTTTCTTTGTTTTTTGTGAAAAAAGGTATATCGAACGTGAGCGATAAAATGGAAGCTTGTTGCAGTTATGAGATGTGCAACAGTTTCGTACATCATCGAGATTGCACGAATACGTACTTAACACAAAGAGTAGAGGTAAATCAACTTTCAATTTGTCACTAATTAGCACGGAAGGCACACTTTTATCGATTATTCAAATAATGAACAATCAGTTCGTTAGAATAGATTCTATTAACGAGTTCTTAGATATTGAATTAAAAGAACTATTTTGAGTATCGATTGCTTAAAAGAAATTGTTGTAAAAATATATATCCATTTTATTATGTGTGTAAATATGTATTAATGAAATATTGTCAGTGTTATATGTCTTATAATAATAGATTCAATAATAGTATCATTAATCAAGATACAATGGATATCTATTTTACTTAAAATATTAAAATAAATTGATCAATTAAGTCAAGTGTAATTATTTATATTTTGTGTGTTCGTCTCTCCAGTTTGAGAACCTGGAGCCTACATGCTCTACCCCTAGCGACGGCATCATAGGTAAGACCTATAGCGGTAATTTTGATAAGGACAATTTTACCTTATGACACAGCACATGACTTTCCTTATATAATGCAATGGATATACCAGTTTTACAGTCAAAATATAATGTATAAGATCCACGTCGCTGTGTTTTTATCGTTGAATTGTACATTTGGCGATTTTGTACATTTGATGATGACAACATGTAAAACTATTTCAAAATAATTAACTTATACTTCGTGCAACTCTAAATAAACAATTACCGATATTGACAGCATCCTTAATAAGCGATATAGTCCATATATTAAAATACATTAATAATTACTTCATCAAATAGGCGTAGTTTTCATTAATTTAATGTCATTTTTATTAATTTAGCATAATTTTGGCAGTTTTGACGACATTTTTTTCAATCTGGAACGAAATATCGATAAGTTGGCAATACTTTGTTAAATTATTCGCTAAGTTTGCTAAATGCATCTCCAAGTGTTACAGACAAATGGAGACAAAAGTATTTCTTATATACTGGAAGGTATGCGCGTCATATGACGGAAATCAGAATTTGCGAGACATTACTTCTCATTTGGCGTAATTTTTATGAATTTGGCGACATTTTTGTCATTTTAGCAACCTTTAAAATAGTCGCCAAATTGGCGACGTCCCGTTAATTTTCTCGTCAAGCGTTACGGACGGACGGAGATATGTGTTATTCGTATAGTCTATGCTTATGTTTTTCCCAAGATATTGAACTTTTATCATCGAGTCATCATTTTCATTGATTTAGCGTCATTTTTATCAATTTGGCGATATTTTTGTTAATTTGGCAACATTTAAAAAGTCGCCAAATTGGCGACATTTCGTCAATATCTCGCCAAGCGTTTTGGACGGAGAAATAAGTTATTCTTGTAACAGATAAATGATTATTGGCGTCCAAATACAAAAGTATTACTTGAAGTATCTTTTCTCATGAATGGAACTAGCTAGATCCACGAAAATGATGTCACCCAATTTATCGCATGAAATTACTTATGAAAGTGAACTTATTTCACAATAGGTAATATTTTTATTTTTATTTTATATGATTTT
The DNA here is from genome assembly GCA_951213105.1 of Amaurobius ferox. Lineage (NCBI taxonomy): Eukaryota > Metazoa > Arthropoda > Arachnida > Araneae > Amaurobiidae > Amaurobius > Amaurobius ferox. Next base: position 66,111,939 of record OX578146.1, read on the forward strand.
TTGATAGTTTTTTTGAAAAATATGCCATATATCGAGAACGGTTCATGCTAGCATTCTAAAATTTATGTCAATTGTTTTATAATGACAACTTATATAAAAAATGACTATTTACGTGACTTTATTAAAGGTTTTTATTATTTGATGATTTTTCAAAATTTCACTCTAAAATTTAGGGAGTTCTGAACGTTCGATTGCGTATAAAAACAATAGGCTTCCAGGATTCATGGATTGTAATTTTTGTACCAAATTTTATTTGAATCGCTCCATACGTTCGTCAGTTATGGTCTCCACAGACTAACTGACATACACACACATACTTTCATACGTACACACACACACACACACACAGACATCATCTCATAAACGTCTGATTCGTGATCAGGGATGCTTGAAACGTTCTCTCCCGTCGAAAGCTGGAATTCGAATTTTCGACCCCGTCACAATACTTTCCTTATACATAATATGTATACTATAAGGAAAGTAATAAGAAGTTCACAATAGATAATTTTTCTGGAACCTGAGATTTAAAAAATTGTTTGGGCACAGCTATAAATTAAATGTCTTTTTTAACAGTACATAGGTAATTGGTAAAATGTATAAAAAATTATTCATGATCATAAACATTGTTAGTAAAAGAGTTGAATAATAACACCTAGCGAAACTTATATGCTGTTTCACATCCTATTTAAACTTTGTTATAGTCAGAGATTAAAGATAAGCAATCTATCTTTCCTCATAGAGCCTGGTGAAGAAATATTCGAACTTATCACAGCTGCCAGAATATAGAACGATATACATCATCCGCAGTTAAACGATATTCGCGTGATATAAGGAATGGTGACATTTCCTGCGGGGCTAAAAGTGATTACGATATAGATATATGGGGTGAGAATCAGATGCCAGTAGTGTCAAAAATGTGGATCGCTGTAGATGGGACAACATCTTCTTTTATCATGTTTTTACTTTCCCTGCAATACATGGTAATGTATAGGGAAAGTATTGGAATCATGTCGAAAATCGCAACTCGAGTTTTCGACAGATCTACGCGTTTCGAGACCTCTAGAATACGAAAAAACCATTTTTAGCGTGACGTCTGTGTGTGTGCCTGTGTGTCTGTCTGTCTGTGCAGATTTTGTATCCACTCTAACTAAAAAACTAATGGATCGAATTTCACAAAATTCGGTAGGTAAGTCACTTGTGGGCGAGTCTGGTGCTGATTAGTTTTGGGTACGATTAGGGATAAAAGAACCCGCCTATTTTTGCGAAATGGCCCGCAAAAGCTTGTATCCACTCTAACTGAAAAACTGATGGACTGAATTTCACAAAATTCGGCAGATGAGTAAATTGTGAATCAACCTGGTGCTGATTTGATTTTGGTATGATTCGGAAAAAAATAACCTGAGCGTTTTTTGCAAAATGGCCCGCAGAAATCGTCAAAATCTAAACTAAAGAATTACGCATGCTCAAATATATCCATTAAATGCTTCTTTAATACGTAATTTTTAGCGAAGAAAAGAATAAAACCAACCCCATTACACTAGGACTCGAGATATTTTAGTTTTTCGTATTTTCTCTACGCCACCTTTGAAAATAAGTCCGGTTACCGAATGAGAACGAAAATTGAATTAAAAGTGAAATAAATTTAATTAAAATAAAGAGAACGTGGATATAAGTTTGCAGGGAAAGTCATGTGCTGCCCGCATCAGATTTTTCTGATTGTTTCTGGACCAGATCATTATAGCTTTCCTTACATACATAGTGCGAGGAGTACCAAATGTTTCCGGAATCTAAAGAAGTAATAGAAATAGTAAACTTATGATCTATTCACTCTTCAAAGTACTCTTTTCGAGTGGTAATATATTTATTCCAGCGTTTTTCCCACTACTGGGAGCAATTGCATAGTTTTTGCTTTGACTAGGGAGACTTTTCAAATCCCCCACTCTTTAGTCAGATCTTCATCCTGGCCAATATGAAGTCGCAATGTACAGATCTGCAGCATAGACCTTATTAGGAGAATGCTACACTCTGTTGTCACTTTTTTCCCTCCAGTAATTTTGGTTTCTTACCCTTTCATTTCTTCCCACGGCGTTGGCAACTTCGTTTCTCCTACCTCTGACTTGAGTAAGTTAAGTCGCTGTTCTTGTCGTTCCTAAAGAAGAAGGCTGTTTTATTGCTTTAAAACCGGTTGACCAGTTTATTTTTGTATATTTGCTGTATTTTACGAAGTTTTAATTTGTGTTTGTATTCTTTTCTTAACCAATTTCTCAATTACCTTCCATATCACAGGAAGAAGCAAAATAGGCCTATAATCATTCACATCATTACCTCTGCCCTCTTTGAAAATAGGGGTAACCTTAGTTATTTTTAATTTATCAATGAATTTGACAGTCAGAATAGACCTGTTTACCATATCAGTAAAGAAACTTACACTTGTACTTTACAATAAACTGCAATATCTTAAAAGTAATACCATCCTGCTCATGAGCCTTATTGTTACTCGAAACATAAACAATATTGGAAAACTCATCTTTAGTAAAATGTCTGTAAAGAAGTTGTTAGTATAAACATTAATTCTAATCGGAGCACCACACAGATCGATGTTCTCACAAACCTGAGCAACAAAATGAGAGTTAAGCTCCTGAATATTTCCATATTCAGGTACCTTAGGATTTATTTACTCACGACCCAACAGGACAAAAACCCATTGCTTCCGGAGATTATTGCCACACTTACGAAATTACAATTGACAAAACTCCCTTTTCCTATTCTTAATGCACTTTTTCAGTAAGGCATTAAAATATCCTGAATGCTTCTCAATATCCCAATCATACTCACGTCTCCTATAAATTCTATGGAGTTTTTATTTTCCTTAATCATTCTTGTTAGCTCCACACTGATTCCACCGTTAGTATACTTTTTCGCCTTTCGCTTCTTAACAAAACTTCTTTTACAGGCGCCATCCACCATTTTTGGAAACCTATTATAGCTGTCATTTAAGTCTTCGCAATCATCAATCTCAATAAATGAACAGACTATCTCAGTATTAAATCCATTACCGTCCAATTTGCAATGATTAGCAACGGAAGAAATCAAAGGATCTCTAAAAAATCCAAGCTCCAAAATCAAAACTGCTGATAAATAATCAGTAATTGGGTACCGAGCAGTCAGCGACACCATTATTAAATTTGTATTTCTATTTAAAATGTAATCAATATACGCCTTAGAATCAGGTCGAGTATCAGTATTAATTGATAAAGTGAAATTTCAACAACAAATCTAAATAATCATTAGTGATTTCAGTATTATTTATATCAATATTCATATCGCCAACATTTGCAAAACCAATCTGACAAAAAACAGCCCCATCTCCCTAAGAAACTAATCAATGGAAAATTCATGCGACCTATAAAACAATTCCAGCATTTCTATCGACATCAGAAATTCTTAGGATTTCGGCATTCCTAGTATTAAACTCTTCATCTACAATATTAAACCTTGATTTTTTTAAAAATACACTACACGCCACCCGAGCTATCTCTTTCGCGATAAGATGCAAGACAGCCATAACCATACAATTTATACGAGTTAATTTCGTGTATTTTATTTCATGCATCCAAATTTCCGAGACAACAATATCAGTTTTATCACCAAAAAATCAACAAACCTAGATATAAATTCAACAAAGTGAGCTAGCTCTAAGACTTTTTGTATTAACATAAGACTGTTCTTAAAAGGATTCTCAGAACTTAAGAATCCGTATAAATCAGTAATGCCACATAGAATATCATTAATAGTATTAGTTGCACTTCGGATAAACACTCTGTCAATAGGATTATAATTACATTTTAAATAAACCGTTTATCAATACTATTTTTACTTCTAGGTATCATCACCATCTCAGCAGACTGTTCTAGTCACCGTCTGATCGATGCTAAATATCCGATCTTTTTCAACCAGATCAACATTCGTCTCCTCCAAAGAGTGTACGTCTTGGCAGCCCACAAAACTCTGAAATGTTGATTTCTCTAGGCCACCAATCTGGGTTCACAAAAACTTCTTAATTTTCCGCATTTACACTCAAAACAAATGAAGCACAGTGATTCCAGGTACGAGTTAACAGTTTAACACTATCTAAAACTTTGCTTTCATGTCATATTACCAGTATCACATTCATTTAAATCGCGATGGAAATGATTTACCAATAATCGCTCTCCCAACCACATTGACAACGCTTGCATTACGAGTTCCAACATCGGGCACTGATTTCTTGTTTTCGATGTTTCCCATGGTGGGCACTTGTTTATTTTCAATACATCCGAAAATTAGTTGGTCGTGGTATCCTCTGAATAGTTGGTCGTGGTATCCTCTGTATCCGCTCGTGGTATCCAGCAAGGCTTCTTTTTCAATTTAAACATGATATCCTCCTGTTAGGTAATTTATCAATTGCATAAGATTCATTAATACCAGTGCTTCCACTATGCGTTTTCATATCCAACTGTTGTAAATTTCCATCCACAAACTCATTAACCTGAGTCACAAACACATCCAGTATGTGTAATAGTGTACTTAATAATATATTAAATACACTAGTTTGAAATATTTTCAATCTCTTAACAACTGCATTAATCACGTTGCTTGCATCATTATTTTCATCATTCTATACATCCGCAGATATATCTTTACTGCTACACTTTAGTGAGATTGCTCAAACAGACTTTGTAAATCCTTACAGTAATTATTAAAGTTTATTTTCTCCTGCTGGGTAACTGACTTATCGTCCGTCGCTCTACAAAAAAATATGATGTGGGCAACACATGACTTTCCTTATATAATGCAATGAATTTACTACTTTTACAGTTAAAAAAATGTTATTCCTATAGTAGATACTTATATTCTTTCCAAGATATTGATTTTCTTCAATTAGTCGTCATTTTCATTGATTTAGCGTCATTTTTATCAATTTGGCGAGATTTTTGTTAATTTGGCAACAATTAAAAATGTTGCCAAGTTGGTGACATTCCGCCAAATTCGTCGCCAAAATCTCGCCAAGCGTTATGGACGGAGAAATAAGTTATTCTTTCAGCAGATAAATGACTATCGGCGTTCAAATACAAAAGTATTACTCAAATATTTTTTTTCTTGAATGGAATGAGCTAGATCCACGAGAATGATGTCACCCATTTTATCGCATGGTATTACATATGAAAAGTGAACATGTTTCTCAATAGGAAATATTTTTTTTTTATTTTATATAACTTTTTGATAATTTTTTGAAAAATGTGTAATATCTCGGAAACGGTTCATGTTAGCGTTCTAAAATTTATGTCAATCGTTTTCTAATGAAAAATTACATAAGAAATGTCTATTTACGTAACTTTATTAGCGGTTTTGATTTTTTGACGATTTTTTCAATATTTCACTCGAAAATTTAGGGGGGTTCTGAACATTCGATTGCGTATAAAAACAATAGGCTTCCAGTGTTTACGGATTGTGATTTTTGTACCAAATTTCGTTCGAATCGGTCCATTCGTTCGTCAGTCATCGTCTCCACAGACTCACTGACACACACACACACACAAACATCACATCAAAAATGCTTGATTCTTGATCAGGGATGCTTGAAACGTGCTCTCCCGTCGAAAACTTGATTTTGAATTTTCGACCCCGTCACAATACTTTCCTTATACATTATGTATATAAGGAAAGTAACAACGCCTTCATATCGTTTACCGTTGACACAAAAATCTTTGTCGCACTTTCACCCACATTCACAGTCTGATCCCGCCGATCGCCATTACTCTCCTACTTCGTTTTCGTCATTCATCACAGCATACTTACTAGAAAAACAGAAGTTATAAAGAAATACAGACCGCAGTTACAAGTGGTCAATGCTCCTTTAAGAACACCAATAAGACACTTAAAAACTTATTAATCCGAAGCACATTAAGATTTAGCAAAACCAATGCGTTTTACAATAATGCGTTTACAATAATAGCAAAACTACTGCGTTTTACCTCTGAATCATTATTTCTTTTACTCATTTAGAAATAAAGTCTATTACAGGCCAATAAAATGTTTCAGTCACGGACCAATCACTGATTCTGTGACGATGAGCGATCATTACATTCTCGTTTAACAGTAGCTTAATTTCCTTCAAATTGAAAGACAGCTGCATGGTATAGACTTTGTATAACAGAGCTCTACAAAATTGTGGCCAGTTTGTCTGCTACCATTTAAGATGTCGGTTATTCCGTGTAGAAGAGCACTAAGAAATACGAAACCGGTTTACTAATGCTTGTATCTGCAATAAGAACATGGTTCTAAATAAAATATTTATTTATTAGTAATTATTTGCTCTACTAAAAATTTTAACTTCATATGAACCCTTAATTATGTTACCATTAGTTAACCAAAGCATTAACGTTGTTCTTGCATTATCTTCTTCTTGTCCTACTAAAGCACGCAACTCTCGCTACTTTAGCTCTCATGGGAGAGGCTAGCATTGAGTGAAAGATAAGAAAGAAGTAAAATAAGCCAGGCAGGTCGAAGGCGAAACAGAAATTATGTAGTTCGTCATGTGCATGAGACGTCATCTTGCATCGATCGAGCACGTTTCCAGACGCATGCCATCTTTTTGATATATTTAGAGATGTGATTTATGACGGTACCGAATAATTTATAGCTATGGAATGGTGAAAAGTAAAACATGAAATATCTCCTTTTAAAATTTAAGTAAGGCATATTTGGAAGGATTACAGAAAAGTTAGAGTGGTTTAAGTACAAGATACACTCTGTTGTAAAACAATATATGCACCCATAAGAAATTGAGCTACGGCCGTGAAACTCGGCATGTATGTATCGCTTGAGGAGATATGTGAATGTTTAGAATTTGGGAGCAAAACACGTTTTATTAAGAAGATGACATTTTAGTAAGTGGCAAATCCTCCCTTGGCAGCTATAAAAGCGAATATTCGAAGCCGCATGGAGTCAATAAAGTTGCTTATATTCATTCATCTGTGGAAAATTCTGCCACAAATGTTACAACTAATCAGCTAATTCAATGGTATTCCGCCCCAGCATGCCCCAGACGTTTTCTATTGATGATAGGTCTGGGGATCTGAATGGACATGGGAGGGTATTAAATCCTAGGAGACATTGTTGAAAGAGTTGTGCAGTGACATTGTGAAAGTTCGAGCATTGTCTTGTTGGTAAAAGAAACCTGGGTGGCTCGACAGCATAAGCAAAACAATCGGCTGCAGAATATTGTTGACGTATAAGCGAGCCGTCAGATTGGCTTGCAGTAAAATTAGAGGAGATCGACTATACCATGTAATGGCTCCTCAGACTGCCACACTACGTGTGATGGCCGTGTGACACTTGATCGGAACGCTGGCCAGTACTCCATACACGAATGCGGCGATTATGAAAACTGAGAGAGCAGCGGGATTCATTGCTAAAGATATGTCTCGAATCGGACACTCTACAAGCTGACTGACCTAGGTACCAATTCTGTGCCTACGTTGAGGGGTCAGTGGTATGCACCTTAATGGACTTTAATACCCAATTATACTTTCTGCCAGTCGTCTCCGAATAATATCCCTTGATACAGGATGCATGTAGGATGGAAAATGCCTTTGAATGACTAATTGAGACGCCTTTGTGAAGGCTCCTCTCCTGATTGGAAGATCCTCTTGAGCAGTTGCCTGTCTGGGGCATCCTGGGTCTCTGTGATGGTTACATGTGCCTTCTCTGATTCATTGTCGCCACCAGCGAGCAACTACTATATCGCTCCGACCAACATGGCAACTGATGCGTCTATCGGACTAACCAGCTTCCTTTAGGCCTATGATGCGACCTCTATCTAAATATGACAATTGTTTGTAACACCGTCGAGTACGTCTCAAAGGCACCATTGTATACCACTTGCAGTATTAAAGCTGAAAATCCAGTTCCTAAAAGGAGAGGACTTATCATTTACTAAAATATCATTCTCGTGTTGCCACTATTTCAAAATAAAAATTTTTTTTTGCTTCCAAATTCTAAACATTTGCATATCTCCTCAAACGATACATACATGTCGAGCTTCACGGCTATGGCTCAAATTTCTTATGGGTGCATATATATTTTTACAACAGAACGTATTTCTGATATATTTTTGAGGATATATTATACTGACGTCTAACCGAAAAAATTCTGTTATTTTAATTTCTCAGTACATTTTATGAGTTTAAAATTCGATGACCGTGACTTTTTCTTCCCACTATACACCACCCTCTGCACTATCACGCATGGCTTCATGTATAAAATGAAAGTGCTTCTTAATTTTAATTTTAATTTTTTGAAGTTTTATTTAATAAAATATTTTTTTTTTCGAAAGAATCTGCGGTTATTTCCACCCTGCTGAAAACTCTAACATCGCACGAATCCTTAAATACTTTCCTTGGTAAACTATTAGTTAGCCATAGCATTGTTTTTGCATTAACTTCTACTTGTCTCTTAAACACACGCAACTGCTGCTACTTTCGCTCTCATTGGGGAGGATAGAACATAGTGAAAGACTGGAGAGAAGTAAAGTAAGTCATGTTAGGAGAAATTTATGTACATGTGCTTGAGACGTCATCAAACATCGATCGGGCGCGTTCTCAGGCGTATGTCATCTTTTTGATATCTCGAGGCATGTGATTTATGACGGTACCGAATAATTAATGGTTATATAATGGTGTAAAGTAAAATATGAGAACATTTTATTTTCTCTCAGAATTTAAGCATAGTATATTTGGAAGGATAACAGATACTTTTTGTAACGTTCCCGTTAACCGTTATACCGGTCACGTATGTGTTCTCGTTTGTACGGAATTGTAAAAATTAATTAGTTTCTTTCATTGTGCCGAATGGTGATTGTTGCTAAGTTCCCAGGGTTGTGTAAATATATAATTCCTTCACGATGCTACTTTTGCTGGCAGCACTCATTGGAAATATATAGTTGCGAGTTTTCAGTAGAAGATTAGCTTCAGGGGGCGCTTGTCCCAGGAATGACTGATTTTTTTTTTATTTGGCTCTGTACGTATGATGTCACAGGAATAACAAACGCACGCATTTTGTTCTTGAGCTCTCTAAAAAGACCGAATTTGTTAACTGCGACTTAATTATTTTGTTTTTCTACACTACCAATGTTACTAAATTTTTTTGGACGTCATTCAGGAAGGTGTGCATGGTACAATTTAAAGGCTCTGCGCAGGTTGCTTACGCCTGGATGTTGCCACTTCAAAATTAACAAATAAACTTTAATTGTAATTATGAGAAACTTTAATTGTAATTGCTAAAACTTGTTGTGTTTTGGCAACGACTCTCGAAGTCCTCCCTGGTCCGCGGCATCACGAATGACGAAATGCTCATTGACGTCAGGCTGATAACATTTTGATTGGTTGCAGAGCTGATCGCCCAACCTTATATTAAAGAATCTTAATTAGCTCCATCTTTGATTTTTTCCAGCTATGAGCTTGTCCATGGTTTGTTTTGAGCTTTAAATATGGGTGAGTGGAAGTTTGCGAACTTTAGTTCATCTCGATGTTAGAGCATTGTAGTTTGTTTTAGTTCGATAAAGAGACAATTCCTAAGCCTCATGCTATAGTTTTGATCAATAAAAGCTAGATTGTACGGCGGAGTTCCGGCCATACTGACGGTGTACAGCTGTACCCAGTATTGACGGCTGCCCTATGCATGGCGCCAAATGGATGAAATAATAATTAATATATTTTGATATGATGTCTGACATGTTGATTAGCAGATGTTAGCAATGTTTCCAATTGCCAAGTTATATTTGCGTGAAATATGAGTTCATTGCGTACTTCGAGATAGTTTTACATGTTGCCATCCGGAAAAGCGTCAAATGTACAACTTGACGTTAAAAACACTGTGCCATCTGTGTTGGGTATCTTATGCAGTATTTTTTCACTGCGAAAGAATTAAATTAATCACAATATTTAAGGAAAGTCATGCGCTGCACACATCAGATTTTCTAACATTAAAACTGAATGTTTTTTCATAAATAGAACGCACCTAAACTTTAAAAGATTGATTAAGGAAAAGAATAAAAAACCCTCTATACAAATTTGAAAAACAAGGAATATGGATAGGAATGACTCATTGATGTACTGAGTACACCATGCGTCGACTGTGCATGTAACATTTTGCACTGCAACTGTCGAAGTGCAAAATTTTAAATTGGATGATATTTTAAATAAGTATCCGATATGAAATAAATATAAAAGTCGAACCAGCCCAGTGGTTGAGCGTTGGCGCACACGGTAGACTCCGGTTTGATCCCCGACGCAATCGAAACTATCACGGTGTTTACGCGGAGAATAGGAACATTAAATCTGAAAGGCCGAAGTCCATCTCAGATGTGACAGGTTAGGAGAAGGATGGTGTGGTCCCCGTGATCGCCACCCCATTGGGTTCCGATGACTCCATAGAGCCCGAGAACAAAATGCGCGGGTTTGCTATTCCCGTGACATCGTATGTTCAGAATTAGAATGAAACAAAATGAAGTCAGTCATGCCTACGATGACACCCCTCCCCCCTGGTGATTTGTCTATCTTTGATATTTTATCATTTGGACACCGGCTTCTATCTGACTTCCACTATCTCATACTAATGAACATAGTATAAAGTATTGTTTTCATGAAAATTTTCTATTTCGGGATTTTGATGCCAATATATATTTTAGGAACTGGGTATTATCATAATAACATTTATTTTATTTATTTTTTAATTTAAAGAACTCTTTTGATAATTTTTGTATCAATATTTGGACTGTAATACAACTTAACAAGAAAGATCAATCATGCTTAAAGCATTGATTATGAAACACTTTCCAACTTCAATGCAATTTTATTTAAACGAGTCTAAAATGCAATACATTCCTCGGTAATATTTTGAAACTTATCACAATACTGCATTAATTTATTATATTTGAAAACTTAAACCTTCATCGAAAAAAATGAACTTCATTCAAATGACGGCATTGAAATATAAATTGCCTGGTTTAAACATCTCTAAAATGTTATACATTCTTCGGTAATAGTTTTAGAATTATCGTAATACTGCGATAATTTATTATATTTGAAAACTTCATCGAAAACAACTGAAATTAATTCAAATGTCGTCATAGAAAGAATAACACGCCTGGATCTCTCTATAAAAACAGGATTTCATTCATAACTTTCTCCCATTCATTTCATTCATCACAATACTATAATAATTTATTTTATATAAACATTCCGTTTAAGACCATGGAGCTACAAAAAATTAAACTCTATGCTTGAAACTTCACCGAAAAAATAGCCCTTCTCTTTATGAAGTCAATTAATATTTCATTCATATCAGCCATGCAGACTCCATGGATTAAATTATTTTGTGTTAAAAAAATACAGGAATTCTAATACAACTCATTCTATATATTTTGCTGTTTACATTTTACATAGGTGAAAAATAGGCTTAGTTGTAGAAATAATCAAATTTAGATGAGCATTTAAACTCAAATATATTGTCATTGCGTTGTTGCAGTATGTAGATGCACAGAATTTAAGCAAAAATAAAGTAGTTTTAGGACGGATACAACACTCAATATGAATTAAAAAGAACTTAAAAAAATCACGATTTTGAAACAAGATGGATGCCATATATCATTTTGAAGTGGGTCATGTGATCGTTTCATATCATGGTCTCGTGATCGTTTCATATAAGAGGTGCAATTATTATTTTAATTTGTATTTAAAAAACTACTGAATATATTTCGCTGATTTTTTTTTAATATATTTTATGGAATAATTTGAATATTACCTAAAATTTTCGAAGCAATTTGTGAATTTTAAATCCGCTTAAAAAATGTTTGAAAAATTAGGTCCCATAGGGCTCAATGTATTTCATTTTTTCGACCCGGGTTCAATCCAAAACTAATTGGGTGATATTATTCATTTATATTCCCGTAGGTTCTGCAAACCGTCTGAACAACATACTAAAATTTCATTTTGATTAAGTCATTTTTACGGCAGTTATCGTGCTAACGGACAGACAGACAGACAGACAGACAGAATGAACAAAGTCATAAACACTTTTCAACTTTGTTGTAAAGTGTTAAAAACAATGTATGACTATAATTCCACGTAAAATATTAGAACTTGCAGTAAGAACAATTATTTATACATGTCGAATGTTTCGTGTCGAATATTTTGCATGTCGAATATTTTACATGTCGAATATTTTTAGAGTGATGTCTTTCGACTTAAATCCATCTTTTGTTATTACATTACTAACTGCAAAACGACTCCGTATCAACAATTTTATAGTATTTTTCGTTCTTTAAATGCCAATGTTTACTCAAAAGATCAAATTTTAAAAAATCGTCTGCACTGAAATCTGTTATTTTTGGTATTGTCACATCCTAAAAATTTATTTACTGGCTCTCGTACAATATATAACACAATCGCAATAATATTAATAATTATTATTACTATTCTCGCTATTAAACCCCTGGATTACTGCTGATGACCTACTTTCTAGAATTGGATTAGATACTGGTACTGTTCTGGCCGTCCAAACAGATTTCCTACACTTTCGGGTAGGTCGGATGGTCCGAGTAGTAAGAAGAAAGGAAGGAAGGAAGAAAAAAATATCTATTTCATGTGATATTTTGTTCGTTAAGACGTAAATTAATGCCTACAAAGAAGGTAAAGGAAAACATGAATTTTATCCTACAGAGAATCCTATAGGTAATGTGCTGCACAAATCAATTTTTTTTTTATTTTGTTCTTTAATTGATAAAAAAGAAACGTGGAAGTGACACATGAGCTTTCGATCAAATAGAATAATTTATCTCTTAATTTTTAACACTTTTCAACAAAGTTGAAAAGTGTTTATGACTTTGTTCATTCTGTCTGTCTGTCTGTCTGTCTGTCCGTTAGCACGATAACTGCCGTAAAAATGACTTAATCAAAATGAAATTTTAGTATGTTGTTCAGACGGTCTGTAGAACCTATGGGAATATAAATGAATAATATTACCCAATTAGTTTTGGATTGAACCCGGGTCGAAAAAATGAAATACATTGAGCCGTATGGGACCTAATTTTTCAAACATTTTTTAAGCGGATTTAAAATTCACAAATTGCTTCGAAAATTTTAGGTATATTCAAATTGTTCCATAAAATATATGAAAAAAAATTGAGCGAAATATATTCAGTAGTTTTTTAAATAAAAATTAAAATAATAATTACACCTCTTATATGAAGCGGTCACGTGACCATGATATGAAACGATCACATGACCCACTTCAAAAGGATATATGGCATCCATCTTGTTTCAAAATCGTGATTTTTGTAAGTTCTTTTTAATTCATATTGAGTGTTGTATCCGTCCTAAAACTACTTTATTTTTGCTTAAATTCTGTGCATCTACATACTGAAACAACGTAATGACAATATATTTGAGTTTAAATGCTCATCTAAATTTGATTATTTCTACAACTAAGCCTAATTTTCACCTATGTAAAATGTAAACAGCTAAATATATAGAATGAGTTGTATTAGAATTCCTGTATTTTTTTTAACACAAAATAATTTAGTCCATGGAGTGTGCATGGCTGATATGAATGAAATATTAATTGATTTCATAAAGAGAAGGACGATTTTTTTCGATGAAGTTTCAAGCATAGAGTTTAATTTTTTGTAGCTCCATGGTCTTAAACAAAATGTTTAAATAAAATAAATTATTATAGTATTGTGATGAATGAAATGAATGGGAGAAAGTTATGAATGAAATCCTGTTTTTATGGAGAGATCCAGGCGTGTTATTTTTTCTATGACGTCATTTGAATTAATTTCAGTTGTTTTCGATGAAGTTTTCAAATATAATAAATTATCGTAGTATTATGATAATTCTAAAACTATTACCGAAGAATGTATGACATTTTAGGGATGTTTAAACCAGGCAATTTATATTTCAATGCCGTCATTTGAATGAAGTTCATTTTTTTCGATGAAGGTTTAAGTTTTCAAATATAATAAATTAATGCAGTATTGTGATAAGTTTCAAAATATTACCGAGGAATGTATTGCATTTTAGACTTGTTTAAATAAAATTGCATTGAAGTTGGAAAGTGTTTCATAATCAATGCTTTAAGCATGATTGATCTTTCTTGTTAAATTGATCAATTTTCTCTTTAAATTACATTGGTGTGGGGATCCATTGCAAATGTACTGATCATTCATCTTTTGCGTCACGAGACAGTCGTGTGTGGTTGTTTAAAATGAAAATCATTGCAGATTTTATTTACACTTTACAACAAAATTGAAAAGTGTTTATTAACACTTTACAACAAAGTTGAAAAGTGTTTATGAGTTTGTTCATTCATTCTGTCTGTCTGTCTGTCCGTTAGCACGATAACTGCCGTAAAAATGACTTTATCAAAATGAAATTTTAGTATGTTGTTTCGACGATCTGTGGGACCTATGGAAATATAAATGTATAAAATCACCCAATCAGTTTTGGATAGTACCCGGGTTGAAAAAATGAAATACATTGAATCCTATGGGACCTAATTTTTTAAACATTTTTTAAGCTAAATTAAAATTCATAGAATGCTTCAAAAATTTTAGAAAATATTCAAATTATCTCGTAAAATATATAAAAAAAAATTTCAGCAATATATATTCAGTAGTTTTTAAAATAAAAATAAAAATAATAATTACACCTTTTATATGAAGTGATCACGTTACCATTATATGAAGAGATCACGTGACCCACTTCAAAATAAAATATGGCATCCATCTTGTGTCCACATCGTGATTTTTAAAGTTCTTTTTAATTCGCATTTAGTGTTGTATCCGTCCTAAAACCGCTTTATTTTTGCTTAAATTCTGTGAATCTACATACTGAAACAACGCAGTTACTATATATTTGAGTTTAAATGATCATCCAAATTTGATTATTTCAACAACGAAGCCTACTTTTCACTTATGGAAAATGTGAACAAGAAAATATGTAGAATGAGTTGTATAAGAATTGCTGCATTTCTTTAACGCAAATTTATTTAGCTCATGGAGTCATGGAGTCTGCAATATAGCTGATATGAATGAAATATTCATTGATTTTGCAGAGAGAAGGACGATTTTTTCAATGAAATTTTAAGCATAGAGTTTAATTACTTGTACCTCCATGGTCTTAAGTTTTTAAATAAAATAAATTATTATAGTATTGTGATGAATGAAATGAATTGAAAAATGTTTATGAATGAAATGCTGGTTTTATAGAGAGACCCAGACGTGTTATATTTCGAATGCGTCATTTGAATAAATTTCATTTGTTTTCAATGAAGTTTTCAAATATAATAAATTATTGTAGTATTGTGATAATTTTAAAAATATTACCGAGGAATGTATCGTATTTTAGAGATATTTAAACCAGGTAATTTATATTTCAATGCCGTCATTTGAATGAAGTTCATTTTTTTCGATGAAATTTTAAGTTTTCAAATATAATAAATTAATGTAGTATTGTGATAATTTTCAAAATATTACCTAGGAATGTATCGCATTTTAGAGATGCTTAAATAAAATAGCAATGAAGTTGGAAAGTGTTTCATAATCAATGCTTTATGCATGATTGATCGTTCTTGTTTTTATTATACCTTGCGTAAAAAGCGGGTTGGGTCTGATATAAAAGTCAAATGTTTAAAGGTGCGTTTCGAAATATATAATTGTATTAGGGTGTCATGAAATTTAAGATACTTTAAAGTTGGTATTGTAGGTAAAGTAGGTATAATAAAATAGGTTATATTTGGCCCATGTTAAAAGTCTGAACTTAGGATACTTTAAAGTGGGTATATTTAAGATACTTTAAAGTAGGTATTGTAGGTAAAGTAGGTATAATAAAATAGGTTGTATTTGGCCCATGTTAAAAATCTGAACTTAGGATATCATTTTCTCAGGATTTGTATATACCAGGAATCTTTAAATTGCCTTGTACATAATCTGTCATACCCACTGAACTGGGTATTATCATAAAAACATTTTTTTTTATTTATTTTTTAATTTAAAGAATTTTTTGATAATTTTTGCATCAATATTTGGACTGCAAAACAACTTAAAAACAATATATGACCATAATTCTACCTAAAACATTAGAACTTGCAGTAAGAACAATTATTTATATAATATAACATTATTTGTAAAAATATCACCGCTAAATGTATTACATTTGAGAGAAGTTTAAATAATATTGCATTGCAGTTGGAAAGTGTTTCATAATCAATGCTTTGCGCATGATTGATCGTTCTTGTTTTTACTTTTGATTAGTAACTGCACGGCACATTTTTTTTCCTATCTGAACGAAATTGTTCAAGGGATCTTGTAAAAATTTAAACCCTTCCTTTTGGAAGAAAATACAGCCTATCTGAAAAAAAATATGAAAAGATTTCGCATTCAATGTTAACAAACCTTCAAATTGGAAATATGTGTCCAAAAACAAGTGGCAAAGCTTGAAAAGTGTGGCCAACTATGCTGAAATTTCCTGTGAACAAAAACATATATATATATATATATATATATATATATATATATATATATATATATATATATATATATATATATATATATATATATATATATATATATATATATATATATATATATATATATTATATATTGTCATTAATAACAAATTCATCTTATAGGTTTTCTATAGTTTTTGAGTTTCTTAATAGTGGGTAGTTCTAGAACGGATTGATGTGAAATTCCTTTTCTAAAAAACGAATTATAATTGTAGAAATGAAAGTTATTTTAACAATATGCATGATGTTAACAGATACGTTCTTTAACACTGTACCATTTATTAACTTCTTTGTATTCACTGGAGAAGTTTTGCTTAAATTTAATGGGAACCATCTCAATCTAACTAAGCGGAAGAACATAAAATACCAAGGGCAGTTTTACTGATAGTTTACTTAAGTAGGATCTATATAAACAGCGCAGTGGAGCTACTCTTCTGAATAACTCTATTTTTATTGACCTTAAAACCAATTTTCTGAATTCTAGAAAATCCATACCAGCACAACTTAAAGGTTAAAAGTTTTTGTTTATCGAGAAACTCAGCTGTTTTCTTTGTTCTGAGGAGAAATGCTTGAGTCGTTTCCGAAAACAATGGATATATATATATATATATATATATATATATATATATATATATATATTATATATTGTCATTAATAACAAATTCATCTTATAGGTTTTCTATAGTTTTTGAGTTTCTTAATAGTGGGTAGTTCTAGAACGGATTGATGTGAAATTCCTTTTCTAAAAAACGAATTATAATTGTAGAAATGAAAGTTATTTTAACAATCTGCATGATGTTAACAGATACGTTCTTTAACACTGTACCATTTACTAACTTCTTTGTATTCACTGGAGAAGTTTTGCTTAAATTTAATGGGAACCATCTCAATTTAACTAAGCGGAAGAATATAAAATCCCAAGGGCAGTTTTACTGATAGTTTACTTAAGTGGGATCTATATAAACAGCGCAGTGTAGCTACTCTTCTGAATAACTCTATTTTTATTGACCTTAAAACCAATTTCCTGAATTCTAGAAAATCCATACCAGCACAACTTAAAGGTTAAAAGTTTTTATTTATTGAGACACCCATCTCTTTTCCTTTTTCTGAAGAGAACAGATTAGGTCGTTTCCGTAACCAATGGATATAATCCATACCTCAATTTCATTAACTCCTCTAAACTCCAATATCACTATTAAAAATAAAAAAATATTGCTTACTACAAACTCCTTAAGCAAAAACACAATCTTAATTTTCCTGACCTGATACTCATGCCTAAATTCCATAAATCACCCATTTCTTTTAGAACTGTTACTATAGGATTTAATTCATACACAAATGCTGCTAACAAACAACTTCTAATTATACTAAATCAAATTTATGATCATTTTACTACACGACAAATACCTATACTCAAAAATAGTTTAGAACTGATTAATAACCTAAAACAACTTCCTTACATACATGATATTAAAACTTTTGATTTCAAAAACCTTTTTAATAACATTTAAAATTTAAAATATACGATAAAACAGAAACTTATAACTTCAAAGTAAATAAACTTGAACATGATTCATCCAGTATTTCAAAATCCGTATTTAAAAATATTATTAATAACCAGTTATTAAGAATAAAAATGTTAAGTACACCATGTTACTACAAAGAACATATTTTTAAATTCATCAACAACAGTATCCAAAATATCTACACGCCGAACCTTATTTTTTCATCTATTAAAACTCCTTTTAGTTTTAAAATAAACACCTTGCTACAATTACAGCAACATATTGACAGATCATTCTCAAACAATTTTAAATAATTTTTCATCTCTGTGTGTTCGCTTCCCACGGTTGAAATCTTAGTATATGGAATTAACTGTAACCTGTTTCGAGTTAAAATGCTTAGTCAGTATCAAGTAATCTGTTCTGTTAAGCAGCACAAGGGGTAAATACATTTAAATTATTATATATTTTTAATCCTTTTTAAGACTTTACAACAAAGTTGAAAAGTGTTTATGACTTTGTTCATTCTGTCTGTTTGTCTGTCTGTCTGTCCGTTAGCACGATAACTGCCGTAAAAATGACTTAATCAAAATGAAATTTCAGTATGTTGTTCAGACGGTCTGTAGGACCTATGTGAATATAAATCAATAATATCACCCAATTAGTTTTGGATTGAACCCGGGTTGAAAAAATGAAATACATTGAGCCCTATGGGACCTAATTTTTCAAACATTTTTTAAGCGGATTTAAAATTCACAAATTGCTTCGAAAAGTTTAGGTAATATTCAAATTGTTCCATAAAATATATAAAAAGAAATTTAGCGAAATATATTCAGTAGTTTTTTAAATAAAAAATAAAATAATAATAACATACCTTATATGACGCGATCACGTGACCATGATCTGAAAATATCACGTGACCCACTTCAAAATGATATATGGCATCCATCTTGTCTCAAAATCGTGATTTTTAAAGTTCTTTTTAATTCATATTGAGTGTTGTATCCGTCCTAAAATCACTTTATTTTTGCATAAATTCTGTGCATCTACATACTGAAACAACGCAATTACAATATATTTGAGTTTAAATGCTCATCCAAATTTGATTATTTCTATAACGAAGCCTATTTTTCACCTATGTAAAATGTAAACAGCAAAATATGTAGAATGAGTTGTATTAGAATTGCTGTATTTCCTTAACACAAAATCATTTAGTTCATGGAGTCTGCATAGCTGATATGAATAAAATATTCATTGATTTTACAAACAGAAGGACGATTTTTTTCGATGAAGCTTTACGCACAGAGTTTAATTGCGTGTAACTCCATGGTCTTAATTTTTAAATAAAATAAATTATTATAGTATTCTGATGAATGACATGAATGGGAAAATGTTATGAATGAAATGCTGTTTTTATAGAGAGATCCAGACGTTTTATTTTTTCTATGACGTCATTTGAATGAATTTCAGTTGTTTTCGATGAAGTTTTCAAATATGATAAATTGTCGTAGTATTATGATAGTTTTAAAAATATTTCCGAGGAATGTATCGCATTTTAGAGATGTTTAAACTAGGCAATTTATAATTCAATGACGTTATTTTAATGAAGTTCATTTTTTTCGATGAAGGTTTAAATTTTCAAATATAATAAATTAATGTAGTTTTGTGATAAGTTTTAAAATATCACCGAGGAATGTATTGCATGAAAATATATTGTATATTGTATATATAGTATATTTATATATATAATATATTTATATATATATATATATATATATATATATATATATATATATAATATATTTTATATACTGTTATTAACACCAATTTTATCTTATAGATTTTATGTAGTTTTTGAGTTTAATAGTGGGTACTTCAAGAACTGATTGATGGGATATTCCTTTCTAAAAGAACGAACTATAATTGTAGGAATAAAAGTTATTTTAACAATCTGCATAATGTTAAAATATACGTTCTTTAACATTGTATCATTTACAAACTTCTTTGTATTCATTGCAGTACTTTAGGTTAAATTTAATGTAAAACATCTCAATCTAACTAAGCGGAAGAATTTAAAATTCCAAAGGCGCTTTTGCTGGTTGCTTTTTTAAGTGGAATTTATATGGACAGAGTTGTTTAGATATTCTTCTGAATGACTTCATTTTTATTGACCTTAAAACCAATTTCTTGAATTCTAGAAAATTCATACTGACACAACTCAAAGGTTAAAAATCTTGTTATTCTAATTATTGAACATTATTCATTAATTTCATATTATGTAACGTAGTTAGGATGTTTTCCATTTACACTTTTGATTTCCCTTTTCTGTGAATATTATCTATGGATGAGATAGCTCTAGCTGAAATCTGAGTATTACGAAAAATGCAAACACTTTGGACGTTTATATCTACTAACCTAATAAATATAAATGTAAACAACTGTACTTATTTTGTCTGAAATATGGTATTTTTTTATTCGAAAGAACTAAAACGTTTTGGTCCGAGAGAGCTTTTTCTGCACTTTGTTTACTTTATTCGAAATACCGCCTAACTTATAAACTATTGATAGAGCTACATAAATATTCAGTAGAAAATCCAATTTTATCCAATCTCTAGATCAATAAATTATATTTACAAAGCTGTTATAATTTTCAAAGAATCGTCAAGTAAACAAAGATTGAGTATTTTACGTTTTCACATTTTTAATGTTTATGTCTTAAAAACTAAAAGTGCTATCTGTTGACTATAAGGCGTAGCCTGTAGCTCTTTAAAAGTTCTACAAGAATATATAAATGGATTTGAGATCGGGTTCTGAGTCTTTGAAGAGTGGTTACAATTTTGATATTTTAATAAGTTGAGTTATTTTGAAAACGGGGTTCTAATTTCGAAATTTTAATATAATGAATTGTTTTAAAAATATATAAAGACAAACCAGCCACAAAGAAAGAGGATATTCACTCAACTATGCTATTCACAATTTCGACTCCATTTTTGATAGTCCATTTTTAAAGTAAATTGGGTGTTTGGAGATTATAACACAACTGCAGTGCGACCCAGTGCTTTAAACAGTTTAGCTGACATTTTTTACTCAGCGGCATCGTGGTGGAAAATAGAAGATTACACAACTACAGAGAAGACTACTACTTAGACAACTACTACACAACTACTTAGAAGATAACACAACTACAGTACGACCCAGTGCTTTAAACAGTTTAGCTGACATTTTTTACTCAGCGGCATCGTGATGGAAAATAGAAGATTATTGAAAAGACAATGGCTCTAATTCGAAATCCATTAGCAATATTAATGCAAATTTTAATGCGAGGCAATTAGGTAGCATTTAATTTTTGCAATTAGGTAGTATTTAAAAATTTCAAAAATATATAAGTGAAAATTCATAAAAATAGAAAATAATCCCGTATAGAATATTTCCATGGGACCGGAAGTCGACTGGGATGCTTCATCACTCATTCATTATTTGGGATTCCGTATTCTGCATTACGCGTGCAATTGGTAATAGTGATAGTGCGTATAGTAATAGTGATAAATAAGTTTGCGGAGATGACGATAAGCGATTGCAATTCCGTTCTAGTAGCTCAATTGTATAGCATCGGCTGGCTAGTACAAAGATCCGTGGTTCGTTCGAATTCCGGTTGAGGCAGCAAGGTTCTTTAAAATTACGCCCGAACTATTCAACCTTGTAAATTAGTGCAAAGATATTGGAGGTCTGAAGACCCCAGACAGTGCGACTCACACAGTGGGTTTAGAGTAGCTAGCTGCACGGCCGGGAAAGGATACCTCCTGCACTCAGGAGGCACCCAAGGTCTACCATCCCGCCAAACGAACATTTATTTAGATCTAAAAAGTTAACAATGGATGAAAAATATTGTGATTAAACAGTTTTACATTATATTTGAACTTGACAAGTAAGTCCATTAAAAGGGTTATTGAGAATATAGATAAAAATATCATTGAAAAATAAAATTTAGAGTGAGGTACATTAACATAATGAAAAATAGATTAAAATTAAAGAAAATAATAAAATTTTAAAAGTAAAATTTAGAAAATATATAAAAAGAAAATATATGAAAAGGAAAAAAAAAATAGGCACATGGAAAACAAAAACAGAAATTTAGAATAAAATTTAGAAAAGAAAAAATCAGAAAAAATACAAATAAAAAGGGTCAAAAGAATATGAAAGAACCGAGAAAATAAGAACAGTTAACATAGCTTTTTTTTTTTAAAGGAAATATGGAGGGAGCACAATAAGTTCATATAAGTTAATAAGAATGAAATAAAGGGATTCATTGATCAAAATTAATTGAGAGCAGAATCTACTTATAAGCTTAGGCCACTTTATTAGAAATTTCCATGGCAACAAGAACACAGTTTTTAATTTTATCTACTGAAGAGGGATTTGAACGAACGTTGGAGAACTAAATTGGTTTATTAGAGGGGTAGGGTTTGCAGAGATGGCAATTTTTAGAAAAAGGACAATCGAAAATGTAATGGTCAACGTTACAGAATTTATTGCAAATACAGTTAAAGGTGGATTTAATTTTGAAAAAGTATAGGTAATCAAGAAAGGGGCCATGACTAGTAAGAAAGTAAATGAGGTATTTATTACAAATTTGTAAATTAGGATTCACGATAGGGAGGTAAGACAGGATTCTAGCCGGATCACCAGTATTGGTGGAAATATTACCATTAAAATAATTTTGCCAAAGATTAAGGATATAAGATTTACAAAATTTTGAGAGAAGCGAGTAAGGAAAGGGAATAGTAAGAGGGGAACCAGAGATAGAAGCAATTTTGGCATGGTAATCAGCAATTTCATTTCCAGATATATTATTGTGAGCTTTTACCCAACAAATATTGACAAGGTTTTTGGCAAGGGGAGCTTTGGATTTAATGGAATTAAGATAATTAGATTTATTTTTTATTGAGTTAAGAGCTTGAATGGAAGAGAGGATATCGGAAAAAATATTAACATGGTTATTATTAGAGGAAGCTCAGTCAATAGCAAAGCAAATATAAAATAATAAGAAAGATCAATCATGCATAAAGAATTGATTATGAAACACTTTCCAACTTCAATGCAGTTTTATATAAACATCTCTAAAATGCGATACATTCCTCGGTAATATTTTTAAAATTATCACAGTACTACATTAATTTATTATATTTGAAAACTTCATCGAAGAAAACGAACTTCATTCAAATGACGGTATTGAAATATAAATTGCCTGGTTTAAACATCTCTAAAATGCGATATATTCCATGGTAATATTTTTTAAATTATCACAATACTACAATAATTTATTATATTTGAAAGCTTTATCGAAAACAAATGAACTTTATTCAAATGATGTCATCGAAATATAAATCGCCTCTATATAAAAGCAGCATTTCATTCATAAATATGTTTCCAATCGTTTCATTCATCACAATACTATAATAATTTATTTTATTTAAAAATTTGAAAAATTGTTATCTACCATATTTATTTTAAAATGTGAAACCTCTCTATTATATAAAACAATGTGAAACTATTGGAAAGATGGTTGGATTATATAATATATCTTATTTTTCTTTCTGGAGGATGTAGCAAAAATCAGAATTTAATTGAATTTGTTTTTCTCCTTATATTAAATAATTTTTATTTAAGAAACTACTTAACATATTTTACTGAAATTTTTTCTATATATTTTATGGGATAATTTAAATATTTCCTAAAACTTTCGAAGCAACCTGTGAATTTTAAATTCGTTTAAAAAATGTTTGAAAAATTAGGTCCCATAGGGTTCAATATATTTCATTTTTTCAACCTGGGTTCAATCCAAAACTAATTGGGTGATATTATTGATTTATATTCCCATAGGTCCCACAGACCGTCTGAAAAACATACTAAAATTTCATTTTGATAAAGTCATTTTTACGGCATTTATCGTGCTAACGGACAGACAGACAGACAGACAGAATGAACAAAGTCATAAGCACTTTTCAACTATGTTGTAAAGTGTTAATAACAAAGTCATAAACACTTTTCAACGTTGTTGTAAAGTGTTAATAATAAAATAATAAAATAGGAAAGGATATTGGAGATCTGAAAGTAACCCTAGTTCGAATATCACCGATTCAGTGGACTCTGGTATATTGAGCGCCGATTTCAAATCGGAATGTCAGCGACCACGCAGTTGGTAAACTGGAGGATAAAATAGCAGCAGAAGGCCAACCTGAGGTAAAAATAACAGGATGTGGTCAGTCAGATTATCAGTTACACGTCAATCTGACATTAGAGGATGGAGAATGCAGAACTCACTTCAACTATAAGCGTTTGCAATTCCGTCCTAGTAGCTCAAATGTAGAACGTCCGCTGGCCATTACGAAAATCCGTAATTCGATTGCGGATTGGGATACCAAGGTTTTTTACGAGTTTTGGTAAAATTTGTTTCAGCAAACTTTATAGAACCTGCAAATATTATTAGTTTTGAAAATAGTTGTATAAAATACAATTTGTTGTTATCCAAAAATTACACTGGGTTTCAATTATCGCTAATTTGTGTTAAGTAGTTGTAGTAAGAGTAATTCGTATAACGGTTTCCGACTGTGATGTGAAAAAGAGAAAAATACTGGAAGTTATTGTTAAAATAAAATGTATCCGAAGTTAACAAAAAAATGTGAGCTAAATGTAGGGTAATCATTTGCCTTTATTGAATTAAATAAAGATAATATTTTCGGAAACATCTCCGCGTTTTTATGTATTTAATAAAACAAACAACTGATATGTGCAATATTAACAAATGTATCATTTAAGAGTGCATAGACCTGTTTCTAAGAGAGCGCAGCTTATTTCAGCTACAAAACAACAGTCACATTGAAATTGTTGAACTTTGTAAGCAGAGTAGACTTCGTTCCATTTATTTAGACACTTGCACTCACCGTCAGTTTCTTACGCTACTGACTAATTCTTTTAGGGTTTGACAAGTTAAATACCTTCTCGATTAGATTTTCTTGAATATTCTCCCATCTGCAAAAACAAGAGTCTCTTTCTCAATAATAGGATCTAGAAGTTTACTAATACTATAAATTTAATAGCTGTGCTAGTCAGAATTATATGCTTAGTATTAAGATATAATTTTAATTAGTTTTGTTACAATCTGTAAAGCAAGTAATTGCTAATAAAAATTAAACTCTTGGAAGTTTTAACTTTAAGCTCTCCCAAGTTCAATTTCAGGTAATAATATAGCAATTTTAGAACGTTCGAAATTAAAATAATAATTAATTACTATTGTTGTCTACGAGTACTTTCGTTTTTTTATCCAATGGTTTATAGAACTGATAACAGGGTATAAAACAGCCATATATTTAAAATGACATACGAAACATTAATATAAATTTATTTTAGCATGACATTCCTATAATTGTATAAAGAAGTTGGACATTTACCACAATGGTATTATAGGAAAATTATTACTGAAAACGCTTAAAAATGTAATTTTGGTGAAAGAAACCAGGGTCTTCCAAACTTATTAAGTAATGAATCAAATAGGGTATTGGAAGTACTAGAAAGTTTGAAAATATACAGAGGTCGTTTACACATTTTTAGAACAAATTTATTTATTAAATGTTCTATTTGATGAGCCTTTCTCTGAACTATCATTTTGCATCTTAATTTCCAAGATGAGAGATCTTTTTTAAAGTTATAAGTGGTATTTTATTTCACTTCTCTTTCGCAGTTTTCTATAGTCCATTCATTGTTTTAGGTCTGCGTTTAAAATGTTCGCTTTTTAATAAACAAGTACAATAATCCACCAGTGAAGCATTATAGGACTGAAAAAATATGAGCAAAATAGATAAATTTAATACTTGTATTTTTTATAATTTTTTCTTCAAAAAATTTAGCGGTAGATATTGATGTGCAGCGGTAGCTTTATCCTAATAAAGTTCTACGCTATTATACTCTGTGGATAAAAGAATAGTATTTCTTCTTTAATTAAAGAGTTAAAACATTATCTTGGTAACATGTTGAATTGATTTTGACATTTTTATCGACTTTCCTTAATTTTAATTTACCGTTGTACAAAAAGACAGCAAGAATCATGAATCCTTTACTAAAACTTTCATTTGATTCTTGGAACCAAGTTTTTAGGTCTTTTTCTCCTCTTTTGCGATAACAAATCGATCTTGTTTTGTGACAGTCATTTAAATAGATCCATGCTTCATCAACTGACACAATATATTTCTATCTGTCATCTGCTGAATGGTTTTCATACAGAATTCTATAGTGTGTTCTATGTTTAGCCACATGTCTAAGCAAAATACCGTGAACATTATGCTTTTTAGCATTTTTGGGATTTGAATATTTATTTATTATCTTATTTACAGTTGCTACAAATGTATTCAAAGACACTGCAACTATTATTTGAGTCGGAGGATATTCGTTTGGCACAAGAGACTTTATTTTTGAAATAGCCATAAGTGTGCGTACCTTCTTTGGGTATTCATTCTTTGTTCTTTTCTCAGTGGAAAACAATGATTTATTCTTTTTCCCATTATATTTATAAATGCAAAATATTGCTTATTTTGCATTTGGAAATGTGAATTGCAGGGTTTGTACAGCGTTTTTCAATTACAAAATAAGAGTATTTTTCTCTAGAAAGAGCAAAAGTCTTCAATCAAAAGTTTTTTTACATGCGCCATTTTTAAAATAGACAAAATTTAACTACAGAAAACGATAATTTAATAATTTACCTTTTATAAAATGAGTTGTTACCAGAAATTAACTTAAGGTTGGTTACTTTTGCAATAAAAATATTTTTAAACAGTGTAATCATCAGCCTCTGTACATTATTTTATATATGCTTATATCCACTACGTGACAGGGAAAATGTGACACCAAGAAGGAGTGGGCAGAAAGTGATGAATATCGGCAAATAAAGAGAGACAGCAACGAACAATAAGTGATGTTTACTGCAACATGATACACCTATACACTGAGTGATAACACCGCCTGATTAGTAGGTTATAGGACCACCGCAGGCGGTGACACAGGCAGCAACACGTCTAGGTACAGAATCAATGAGCACGCGAATGGTGTCCTGAGGGATGGCTAACCCATTCCCTGTCAACCATTTGCCAGAGTTCGTCTTCTAAACGCGGCGGTGGCAGCGCCCGCAAGTGACGTCCAATCACGTCCCAGACGTGTTCGATTGGTGAGACACCAGGGGAGACTGGTGGCCAGGGAAGCACCTGGGTAACTTGCAGGGCATGTTGGCTGATGCGTGCCGTGTGTGGTCTGGCGTTATCCTGCTAGTATAGGGTACTGGGCATCCCCTGAAGGAAGGGTTGTTGTTGAGACCCAGACCGTCCGACCTACCAGAAAGATGTAAGGTAACCGTTGAAGGAAGGGTTGTTGTTGATTTTTTTTTTCATTGTTCGTAGCACGTCATCCACGCATCGTTGGGCTGCCATAGTGTTCTCAATACGGACCAGAGGTGACCTGCTATCGTAGGTGATGGCGTCCCAAACCATGATGCCGTGTTGTTGCGCCGTGTGGCGTTCCACAGATGCGGCCGGATCGGACTTGTCACTACTTCGTCAGACTCGTACACGGCAACTGTCATTGCTAAAACAGAAGACTGACTCGCCTGAGAATACGATCCTGTGCCATTCCGCCGTCCACGTGGCTCTATCCCGACACTATTGCAAACAACGGAGGCGTCTGTACTTTTGGGTCAATTGCAGTCTTCTTAACGGGCGCCGGTGGCCAATCGGCGAATAATGGTCCTGGTCGATATGGGGGCATTAAGGTTGTCTTGCACATGCTGCAAAAGGGCAACTGAAGGGGTCTGAAGCAGGGGCGGCAAATAGGGGGCGCGGTCGCGCCCCCAAATTTTTCTTATTCTGGACCAAAACTGAAAAGGCGAATAAAAATTCCAAGCGAATTCGGTGAAAAATATCCCCAAGGGAAAAAAAATAACCACGATGATGTTAAATCATGTCACAGAATCAATATTCAATATAAAGTTCTAGATTCAATATCTAATGAAATTGAGACAAGATTTAATGAGAACAATATATCCGTTTTGTTTACCCTTAGTTCAATATTATCCGGATTGGATGTCGGAAAAGAAAAAGTTTCATCCATATGCATATAACTTCCAGATGTATATAACTATGTATATAACTTCCAGAAAGAGGAATTGCTATGTGAATTGCGACTGTTTTATTTAATGGTGAAAAATGTAAACATAGACCATCCCAATTTTAAAAGTCGCCTGGATTATTTTAAAGTGCGGAATTTAAAAAATGTGTTTCCTGTCATAACATTATTAGTTAAATTGTTTTTGACTGTGCAAATCAGCTCAACTAGTTGTGAAAGGTCTTTTTCGTGTCTCAGGAGGTTGAAAAATTATTTTCGCAGTACAATGGTACAAGAAAGAGTTTAATCTTTAGCTATTTTAGCTATAGAACAAGATATACCACTGGATTATGATGATATTGTAACAAAATGTTTTCTTCATCCAGACTCTAAGAACCGTCGTTTAAAACTTCAATAGCAAGTAAATAAATATAGATATTTGTATTTAGAAAAGTATGTTAACAACAATTATGTTAACACAATTATGTACAAAAATTATGTTAACAATTATTTTTCTCAACATCAATTCAATTTTGTGATCCCTCTCCCCTCTCCCCCCTTCCTTCCCTGTTAACAAACATTTTATTTATTTCATACTAGCAGCATACCCGTTCTTCGTACGGAGTATATAATATAAAGAAACTTATAATTCGCAATCATGTGCACATTCTGTTAAAATATTAAATTTATTGCTCCTAAAGAGAAGTTTAAGAATATCTGTTCTCACTATGCAAAATTATCTTCACGGGCAGATCTGAAGAATAAAACATCCTGGCCCCTTTTTTAAGCAAATTTACAAAAAAATAGGAATTGAATCAATATATGCAACCCGGTACTACTTATATTGCTGCAGATTAGAAAATATGCCAGTGTGTTTGTTCGTAGATGATTACTCGTATTACAATATGAGTCTCAAAAATATTTGCCAAAATAAAAGAGATGACGTAATAAATTGAAAATATCAATAATCCCTGTAATCTTTATACCAGAAGGTTGTAATTGATTCCAATATATGCCAATATATATCAAAATATATGCCAATATACCTGCACTACTTAAATTCTCGTAGATTAGAAGATATATCCGTGCATTTGTAGAAGATTACTCGTACAACGTACTATATATGAGTTTCAAGAATTTTCGTCACAAATAAACAATGGCATAATAACTTGAAAATATTAATAATCCCTGAATCAACAATCCCCGAAAATATCAATGATAATAATGTTTAAACCCGAAGACCGTAATTGATGTTATCCAGTCAAAAATGCAATGTCAATGAAATTTATTTTATACTAGCAGCATACCCGTTCTTCGTACGGAGTATATAATATAAAGAAACTTGAAATTCATAATCATGCCCAAATTCTTATAGTATACTAAATGACATGTTTAATCAAAATATTATGTTAAAATATTTAATATAATGCTCCTAAAAAGAAGTTTAAGAATCTCTGTTCTCGCTATATAAAATTATCTTCATGGACATATCTGAAGAATAAAACATCTTGGACCCCTTATGTAAGCAGATATAAAAAAAATATGGAATTGAATCAATATATGCAAAATAAAAGCGTTAAAATTGTATGGGACCCGTACTAATTATATACGCGAATATTAGAAAATATAACCTGTATTAGTAGATTACATGTATAAATTGAAAATACCAATAAACCCGTAATCTTTAAATCTGAAGACAGTCATTTATTCCAATATATGTCAAAATTAAAGTGCTAAAATTATATGGGAAGATATACACGTACTACTTATAATGTCCGATTATTAGTAGAAGATTTCCCGTTTTGCAATATGAGTCACAAATGTTTTTTGGTAAAATACAACAGACGACGTAATAAATTGAATATATAATTAATCCCCTTAATCTTCATACCAGAAGACTGTACTTGATTCCAATATATATGCCAATATATGTCAAAATATATGCCAATATACCTGTACTACTTATATTGTCGTAGATTAGAAGATATACCCGTGCATTTGTAGAAGATTACTTGTACAACGTACTATATATGAGTATCAACAATTTTCGTCATAATGAAACAATGGCATAATAATTTGAAAATATCAATAATTCCTGAATCAACTGTCCCCGAAATATCAATAATAATGATGTTTAAACCTGAAGACCGTAATTGATACTATCCAGTCAAAAATGCAATGTCAATGAAATTTATTTTATATACATATTTTTATTAGATTTAATAAAAATCGTATGACACATAACACATTGGATCCGTTGCTAAGCGACATGATATCATCTGCTTCAAATAAATTGATGGAAATCATGTCGTCTGAATAATGTGATCTCCGTGAAAGGTTTGGCGACATTTTCGTCTCCATGATATTTTTATGGATTTACAAATATTTTTATCAATTTAGTGATATTAAAAAAATTAGTTAAATGCGTTACTAAGTAGGATGGATGGACTGACCGACAAATGCTACAGAAACATCATTTCAGTACTCTATTCTAAAAAAACAAATTTAATTTCATTGATTTGGGTCATTTTTATTAATTTGGAGATATTTCCTCTAATTTGGTAAAGTTTAAGAAAAGTTACCAAGTTATTTAGAGATATTCCGCTAAATTCGTAGCTCTAAATTTGCAGATCTGAAGAATAAAATATCCATATCCCGTCTGTATATATACTAAATGAAAACACTAAAATTGTATTAGAAGATACATACATCCGTTCTACTCTTTTTCTGCTTCAACAATCGGCTAAATGAATTTATTGGGTAAACACAATATATGAGTTTATTAGCTAAGCACAATATATGAGCTTTGAAACCTCTTTGCTAAAATAAATAAAAGTGTGATGTACGCAGTTCGCAATATATATAATTAAAAGAACAATCAAACCGTTCATTTATTATGAGTTTATTAGCTAAACACAATATATGAGCTTGAAACCTCTTTGCTAAAATAAATAAAAGTAATGTACGCAGTCCGCAATATATATAATTAAAAGAACAATTAAACCGTTCATTTATAAAATATATTTTTACATCCATTTATTTATTATACAAATAGAAAAAATAATAATAATCATTAACAAACACATTTAATTCCATTCCTTTGCCGAGCAACATGATATAAGATAGAATCTTCCTCATAAAATGCGAAATTAAATAACCATTTTAATTTCTTTATACTTCTAATCGTTGAGTAAAAGTTTGTGAAATACATGGAGGTAGATTTTTCCATTTAAATTCATGTTTCAAGCAATTCATGCTTTCAGATAGTGACTATTTAATGCAAAAATCCTGCATCAAACTCAAAAATAAAGTTTTAATTCCCTTTGAATCTTTAAACAAACGATTTTTATCCTTTCCGTTTGGATAAACCACGGAGTTGGAGAGTAGAACTCCTATAAAAAAAAGTTCCGTTTTTCATTAATATCTCGACAACCCCTGGTCTTAGAAACTCAAAACTTGGGCAAAATTTATGGGGGGCTATTTCAAGGCCACCCACAAAATTTCATTAAATTCGGTTCAGCCGTTCTCTCGTGATGATGAGACAAACGAAAATTTCGTTTTTTACTAATATCTCGAGAACCACTGGTCGTAAAAACTCAAAACACAGATATAATTTTAAGTGGGGCTATTTCTGGGCTACCCACAAAATTTCATCAAATTCGGTTCAGCCGTTCTCCCGTGATGATGGGACAAACAGACAGACAGACAGACAGACAGACAGACAGACAGATTTTCATTTTTATTTATATAGATACATATCTTAATTATTCAAATCGGAAAAGATTTAATAAAAATCGTATGGCACATAACACATTGGATCCGTTGCTAAGAGACATATCATTTGCTTCAAATAAATCGATGGAAATCATATCGTCTGAATAATGCTATTTCCATGGAAGGTTTGGCGACATTTTCGTCAATTTATCGATAACTTAAAAAATCGCCAAAAGTAGCGCCAAGTGGGACTATAGAACTGATAGTCCCATTTTGCGACAAATTCACGAAACATCATCACAATACTATCCCCTTACACCTTTCTGGTAGGTCGGACGGTCTGGGTTTCAACAACAACAATACTATCCCCTAACAAAACACAATTAATTTCATTTATTAAGCGCAATTTTATCAATTCCATGATATTTTTATGGATTTACAAATATTTTTATCAATTTGGTGATATTAAAAAATTCGTTAAATGTGTTACTAAGTAGGATGAATGGACTGACCGACAAATGCTACCGAAACATCATTTCAGTACTCTATTCTAAAAAAACAAATTTAATTTCATTGATTTCCGTCATTTTTGTCAATTTGGAGACATTTTCGCTAATTTGGTAAAGTTTAAGAAAATTACCAAGTTAGCGATATCCGCCAAATTCGTAGCTCTGAATTTGCAGATGTGAGAAATAAAATATCCTGATCCCGTTTGTATATACTAAATGAAAACACTACAATTGTATAAAATACACCCGTTCTACTCTTTTTCTGTTTCAATAATCGGCTAAAAGAATTTATTAGCTAAACACAATATATGAGCTTGAAACCTCTTTGCTAAAATAAATGAAAGTGATGTACGCAGTCCGCAATTTATATAATTAAAAGAACAATCAAACAGTTCATTTATAAAATATATTTTTACATCCATTTATTTATTATTCAACTAGAAAAAATAATAATAAATATTAACAACACATTTAATTTCATTCCGATGCCGAGCAACATGATATAAGATAGAATTTTCCTCATAAAATGCGAAATTAAATAGCCATTTTGATTTCTTTATACTTTTCATCGTTGAGTAAAAGCGTGTGAAAGAAAACCCATGGAGGTAGATTTTTCCATTTAAATTCATGTTTTAAACAATTCATGTTTTCCGATAGTGACTAATTAACGCAAAAATCCTGCACCAAACTCGGAAATAAAGTTTTATTTCATTTCGACGTTTTAAACAAACGATTTTCATCCTTTCCGTTTGGATAAACCACGGAGTTGGAGAGTAGAAGTCTTAGCAAAAAAGTTCCGTTTTTCATTAATATCTAGCCAATAGTCATTTATCTGCTGTAAGAATAACTTATTTCTTCGTCCATAACGTTTGGCGAGATTTTGCGACGAATTTGGCGGAATATCGCCAACTTGGCGACTTTTTAAAATGTTGCCAAATTAACGAAAATCTCGTCAAATGAATAAAAATGACGCCAAATCAATGAACATGACAACTAATTATCGAAAATTCAATATCTTGGAAAGAATATTAGTATCTACTATAAGAAAAACCCATTTATTTTGCTGTAAAAGTAGTAAATTCATTACATTTATAAGGAAAGTCATGTGTTGCCCACATCAGATTTTTTAGTTAGTGCCCGCAGTGCGCAATTTGGAAACTTATGACATATCCTTTTAATTTCACGTCGCGTGCAAAATCGAAAGACTGCAAATTTTTACTTTCTCATACGTTGTAATGAGAAAGAATTGTTTTCACGAAAATTTTCGATCTCGAGATTTTGATGCCAATATATGTTTAAAGACCTCCTGACCACGTTTTGAATACCTTTCAGTGATGTCCATCTGTCTGTATGTATGTATGTATGTGGTTAATTTTATGTACACGATAGCGGCCACATATATTAATGGATTTTCACAAAATTTTGTATCCGGATTTGCTGTCAAAAAATCCAGAACTAGATAGAATGTTTTTAAATTCAAGCGAAAATTTCGAAATTTATTTGTTCGAAATTTCGTATTTTTAACATGAGACGAAATTTGATATAATCATGCATTTATGGACCAATGATCACGAGACTTAATAGTGATTGTATACGAATAGAACGCTTTTTAAGCCCTTTAAAGTTAAGGGTAGCACGATATACTTGCAATCATTTGGACATATGATACCGATTTTTACAATTGATGAACCTGAAAATAGACTAAATTTTTAAGTGGATACAGCCCTGAAATCTGTCAACAAGTTTGAGATTTTAGCTGTCTACGCTTTAAGAGGACACATTCTCTTACCCGTCTTTACAGAAACCCAATTCTGAAACTTAAAGCATGACAATAGACAATACGAACGTTCAACGAACGCTCTGGAATACTCTCAACAAACAATAGGTTTAACAATAGACGCTCAACGAACGCCTGGAATACGTTCAACGAACAATAGGTTTAACAATAGACTCTCAACGAACGCTCTGGAATACGCTCAACCAACAATAGGTTTAACAATTGACGCTCAGCGAATGCTCTGGAATACGCTCAACGAACAATAGGTTTAACAATAGACGCTCAACGAACGCTCTGGAATACGCTCAACCAACAATAGGTTTAACAATTGACGCTCAGCGAATGCTCTGGAATACGATCAACGAACAATAGGTTTAACAATAGACGCTCAACGAACATCTAGAATACGCTCAGCGAACAATAGGTTTAACAATAGACTCTCAACGAATGCTCTGGAATACGCTCAACGAACAATAGGTTTAACAATAGACTCTCAACGAACGCTCTGGAATACGCTCAACCAACAATAGGTTTAACAATTGACGCTCAGCGAATGCTCTGGAATACGCTCAACGAACAATAGGTTTAACAATAGACGCTCAATGAACGCTCTGGAATACGCTCAACCAACAATAGGTTTAACAATTGACGCTCAGCGAATGCTCTGGAATACGCTCAACGAACAATAGGTTTAACAATAGGCGCTCAACGAACGTCTAGAATACGCTCAACGAACAATAGGTTTAACAATAGACTCTCAACGAATGCTCTGGAATACGCTCAACGAACAATAGGTTTAACAATAGACTCTCAACGAACGCTCTGGAATACGCTCAACCAACAATAGGTTTAACAATTGACGCTCAACGAACGTCTAGAATACGCTCAACGAACAATAGGTTTAACAATAGACTCTCAACGAATGCTCTGGAATACGCTCAACGAACAATAGGTTTAACAATAGACGCTCAACGAACGCTCTGGAATACGCTCAACCAACAATAGGTTTAACAATAGACGCTCAACGAAAGCTACGTAAAATATGCCTGGTTGAAATCCCTATAAAAATGCAAAAATGTTTATTTGGGTTTCCTTGCAATATTTAGAGGTTTTAGGCTTGTTATTAAAAAAAAAGGGAATTTCTTCAAAGAATGGGACTGAAATCGATCAAGTCCTTGAAGTATTTCTAAAATTCATGGAATGTCTGTTAATTTGTAAGATCCTACAGATCCTAGATGAGAATTATTCTTTATCTTTGCCAGACTTCTTTACCACTTTCTTTTAGGATTTATCGACTTCATACATCTGCAACCAAGCGAGTGGTAGACGATATAAATTTTATCTGATAGTGAGAAGACCATTTTACAGCTTAAATGAACAAATGAAAAATTACTTGGGCAGAGATAGAATAGAATTCTGCTTTAATAGGATTGCATTTGTTTTAATATAAATGTTTTCTGTTGGACTACGGGCGAGGTATCCGGGCGAAATCGGAGCGTTAGAAAAAATGTAATTTTTTTTTTAAATTTCTAAAAATGTTAACTTTATTATTTTATTACTAAAAATTCTTTGAGACCTTACACACAGACTAATATAATTCAATGGTAAGAATACAATAACTATGGTTTTGTAATCTTTCTTTGATTTCAAAAAAAAAAAAAGTTTAAAAATGTTTCTTTGGTTTAAATTCGCTGATAATTAATATGCGTTTGATTGATAGGAAAAATCATACTTGAAAAATATGCCGATAGTTCTGACCCCATCACAACAACACTTTCCCTTTATATTATTTATTATAGGGAAAGTAATAAAATAAAACCCTTTAAGAGACATATTAAACCTATTACAGTTTAAAAAGATCTGTCAGAACACTATTTTCACATGTAGGGGTATTGACGAAAAACATAAATTTTTCGTATGTAAAATCTCTTCAGAACAGAGAATGCCGTGTTCAAAATTTTTCAATTTCTCAGTTTGTTTTCTGTTGCATCATTATATCTACTACTATTCTCCCAAAACTTTAAATATAGGTTTAATGAGTAAGAATATTAATCTATATACTAGCAGCGATTATCAGCCGTTGCTCCAAAACCACGTAAAACAGTGATAAAAATTACACCGTAACATATTGGGCCGTGAATCTTATACATTGTTTTTTCACTGTGAAAGATGTAAATTCATTGCATTATGTAAGAAAAAAAAAACATTGCATTATATAAGTCATAGCTGCATAAGACAGAATCTTCCTCATAAAGTGCTGATAATTAAATACCCATTTTTAACACTTTACAACAAAGTTGAAAAGTGTTTATGACTTTGTTCATTCTGTCTGTCTGTCTGTCTGTCCGTTAGCACGATAACTGCCGTAAAAATGACTTAATCAAAATGAAATTTTAGTATGTTGTTCAGACGGTCTGTAGGACCTATGGGAATATAAATGAATAATATCACACAATTAGTTTTGGATTGAACCCGGGTTGAAAAAATGAGCCTATGGGACGTAATTTTTCTAACATTTTTTAAGCGGATTTAAAATTCACAAATTGCTTCGAAAATTTTAGGTAATAGTCAAATTGTTCCATAAAATATATAAAAAAAAATTCAGCTAAATATATTCAGTAGTTTTTTAAATAAAAATTAAAATAATAATTACACATCTTATATGAAACGATCACGTGACCATGATATGAAACGATCACATGACCCACTTCAAAATGATATATGGCATCCATCTTGTTTCAAATTCGTGATTTTTTAAGTTCTTTTTAATTCATATTGAGTGTTGTATCCATCCTAAAACTACTTTATTTCTGCTTAAATTCTGAGCATCTACATAGTAAAACAACACAATGACAATATATTTGAGTTTAAATTCTCATTCAAATTTGATTATTTCTACAACTAAGCCTATTTTTCACCTATGTAAAATGTAAACAGCAAAATATGTAGAATGAGTTGTATTTGAATTACTGTATTTCTTTAACACAAAATAATTCAGTCCATGGAGTCTGCATGGCTGATATGATTGAAATATTAATTGATTTTATAAACAGAAGGACGATTTTTTTCGATGAAGTTTTAAGCATAAAGTTTATGAATTGTAGCTCCATGGTGTTAATTTTTAAATAAAATAAATTATTATAGTAATGTGATGAATGAAATGGAGAAAGTTATGAATGAAATCCTGCTTTTATAGAGAGATCCAGGCGTGTTATTTTTTCTATGACGTCATTTGAATTAATTTCAGTTGTTTTCGATGAAGTTTTCAAATATAATAAATTATCGTAGTATTATGATAGATTTAAAAATATTACCGTGGAATGTATTGCATTTTAGAGATATTTAAACCACGCAATTTATATTTCAATGCCGTCATTTGAATGAAGTTCATTTTTTTCAATGAAGGTTTAAGTTTTCAAATATAATAAATCAATGTAGTATTGTGATAAGTTTTAAAATATTACCGAGGAATGTATTGCATTTTCGACTTTTTTAAATAAAATTGCATTGAAGTTGGAAAGTGTTTCATAATCAATGCTTTAAGCATGATTGATCTTTCTTGTTACAGTATAAAACCGAGTAATTTAAGTGAATCAATTCCACTAAATTGATTTTAAAAATACCACGTACTTTCATATTTCAGTAAACTTATCTATGTCCCCCAAAAATTTATATGGAATAGTAAATCTGTTATTATTGCAAGAAACTAGGCATCGTAAGCAAAGACACCAAATATGCTTATAAATAGATAAAGTCATATCACAACATTTATTGCGGCTTTGAATGAACATTGTGTAAATTGAAATTTGGCGCTTTCGGCTACTGTATTGACTGAAACAACAACAAAATAATTATATACCATGTGCAAAACATACATTAAAATACCATTGGCATTTATTAATATCCCGTGAAATGAATGAATTTTGGTGAAATTTTTGGAGTCAAAACCAAAATGGTGATTTTTACAAAAAGGTGTTTTTACTCACGAATGGAGCGAGCTACATTAAGTTAATACATTTATCGCGTAATATTGCATATGGAAGGAGAACATAACGATATTCACTATTTAACGATACGATACTATTTAACGATACTCACTATTTTTATTTTCCCTACCATAAGGAAAAGTATTGTGAAGGTGTTAAAATTTCTGCCTTTGGATTTTGATGGATCTATACATTTCAATCTTCTCTGATTACGAATCAACCATTTTTAACACTTTACAACAAAGTTGAAAAGTGTTTATGACTTTGTTCATTCTGTCTGTCTGTCTGTCTGTCCGTTAGCACGATAACTGCCGTAAAAATGACTTAATCAAAATGAAATTTTAGTATGTTGTTCAGACGGTCTGTAGGACCTATGGGAATATAAATAAATAATATCACCCAATTAGTTTTGGATTGAAACCGGGTTGAAAAAATGAAATACATTTAACCCTATGGGACCTAATTTTTCAAACATTTTTTAAGCGGATTTAAAATTCACAAATTGCTTCGAAAATTTTAGGTAATATTCAAATCATTCCATAAAATACATAAAAAAAATTTCAGCAAAATATATTCAGTAGTTTTTTAAATAAAAATTAAAATAATAATTACACCTCTTATATGAAGCGATCACGTGACCATGATATGAAACGATCACGTGACCAGCTCCAAAATATAATACGGCATAGATTTTGTCTCAAAATCGTGATTTTAAACGTTCTTTTCAATTCATATTGAGTGTTATATTCGTTGTAAAACCTCTTTATTTTCGCTTAAATTCTGTGCATCTACATACTGAAACAACGCAGTGACAATATATTTGAGTTTAAATGAGCATCCAACTTTGATTATTTCTATAACGAAGCTTATTTTTAACACTTTACAACAAAGTTGAAAAGTGTTTATGACTTTGTTCATTCTGTCTGTCTGTCTGTCTGTCTGTATGTATGTCCGTTAGCACGATAACTGCCGTAAAAATGACTTAATCAAAATGAAATTTTAGTATGTTGTTCAGACGGTCTATAGGACCTATGGGAATATAAATGAATAATATCACCCAATTAGTTTTGGATTGAACCCGGGTTGAAAAAATGGAATACATTGAGCCCTATGGGACCTTATTTTTCAAGTATTTTTTAAGCGGATTTAAAATTCACAAATTGCTTCGAAAATTTTAGGCAATATTCAAATGGCTCCGTAAAATATATAAAAAAAAAATTCAGCGAAATATATTCAGTAGTTTTTTAAATAAAAATTAAAATAATAATAACACCTCTTATATGAAGCGATCACGTGTCCATGATATGAAACGATCACATGACCCACTTCAAAATGATATATGGCATCCATCTTGTGTCAAAATCGTGATTTTTAAAGTTCTTTTTAATTCATATTGAGTGTTGTATCCTTCCTAAAACTACTTTATTTTTGCCTAAATTCTGTGCATCTACATACGGAAACAACGCAATGACAATATATTCCTGTTTAAATGCTCATCTAAATTTGATTATTTCTACTATTAAGCCTATTTTTCACCTATGTAAAATGTAAACAACAAAATATGTAGAATGAGTTGTATTAGAATCGCTGTAATTGTTTAACACAAAATCAAATAGTCCATGGAGTCTGCTTAGCTGATATGAATGAAATATTCATTGATTTTAGAAACAGAAGGACGATATTTTTCGATGAAGTTTAACGAATAGAGCTTACTTACTTGTAGCTCAATGGTCTTAATTTTTAAATAAAATAAATTATTATAGTATTGTGATGAAAGACATGAATGGGGGAATTATTTACGAATGAAATGTTGCTTTTATAGAGAGAGCCAGGCGTGTTATTTTTTTATGACGTCATTTGAATGAATTTCAGTAGTTTTCGATGAAGTTTTCAAATATAATAAATTATCGTAGTATTATGATAATTCTAAAATTATTACCGAGGAATGTATTACA
Source organism: Amaurobius ferox (assembly GCA_951213105.1). NCBI lineage: Eukaryota > Metazoa > Arthropoda > Arachnida > Araneae > Amaurobiidae > Amaurobius > Amaurobius ferox. Next base: position 66,152,133 of record OX578146.1, read on the forward strand.
TTTTAGAGATGTTTAAACCAGGCAATTTATACTTTAATTCCGTCATTTGAATGAAGTTAATTTTTTTCGATGAAGGTTTTAGGTTTCAAATATAATAAATCAATGTAGTATTGTGATAAGTTTTAAAATATTACCGAGGAATGTATTGCATTTTCGACTTTTTTAAATAAAATTGCATTGAAGTTGGAAAGTGTTTCATAATCAATGCTTTAAGCATGATTGATCTTTCTTGTTAATATTTTACAACATAGTTGAAAAGTGTTTGACCATGTTCACTCTGTCTGTCCGTTAGCACGATAACTGTCGTAAAAATAACTTTATCAAAATGAAATTTTAGTATGTTGTTCAGACCGTCTGTGGGACCTATGGGAATATAAATGAATAATATCACCCAATTAGTTTTGGATTGAACCCGGGTTGAAAAAATGAAATACGTTTAACTCTATGGGACCTACTTTTTCAAATATTTTTAAGCGAATTTAAAATTCGCAAATTGCTTCGAAAGTTTTAGGAAATATTCAAATTATATCATAAAATATATAAAAAAATGTTCAGCAAAATATATTAAGTAGTTTTTTAAAGTAACAATTAAAATAATAATTGAACCCTTTATATGAAGAGATCATGTGACCTACTTCAAAATAAAATATCTCATCCATCTTGTGTCGAAATCATGATTTTTAACACTTTACAACAAAGTTGAAAAGTGTTTATGACTTTGTTCATTCTGTCTGTCCGTTAGCACGATAACTGCCCTAAAAATTACTTAATCAAAATGAAATCTTAGTATGTTGTTCAGACGGTCTATAGGACCTATGGGAATATAAATGAATAATATCACCCAATTAGGTTTGGATTGAACCCGGGTTGAAAAAATGAAATACATTGAGCCCTATGGGACCTAATTCTTCAAACATTTTTTAAGCGGATTTAAAATTCACAAATTGCGTCGAAAATTTTAGGTAATATTAAAATTGGTCCATAAAATATATAAAAAAAATTCAGCGAAATATATTGAGTAGTTTTTTAAATAAAAATTAAAATAATAATTACCTCTCTTATATGAAGCGATCACGTGAGCATGATATGAAAAGATCACGTGACCCACTTCAAAGTGATATATGGCATCCATCTTGTCTCAAAATCGTGAACTTTAAAGTTCTTTTTAATTCATATTAAGTGTTGTATCCGTCCTAAAATCACTTTATTTTTGCTTAAATTCTGTGCATCTACATACTGAAACAAACCAATTGCAATATATTTGAGTTTAAATGATCATCAAACTTTGATTATTTCTACAACGAAACCTAATTTTTATTTATGGAGAATGTAAACTAATTAGGTTGTAAGATGATTTGTATAAGAATTGTTGAATTTCTTCAACGCAAAATTATTTTGCTCAGGAGTCTGCAATATAGATGATATGAGTGAAACATTCCCTGAATTTATATAGAGCAGCAGACGATTTAATGGCAGACATCTTCGATGAAGTTTTATGCATACAGTTAAATTACTTTGGCCTCCATAGTTTTAAGTTTTTAGTAGAATAAATTATTGTGCTACTGTGATGAATGAAATAAAAATGTATGAATGACATATTTACTGCTTTTACACAGGGAGCCAGGCAGGGCGCAGTAGCTCAGTGGTTAGAGCGCTGGAATTGCACTCGGTAGGCCCGGGTTTGATTCTCGCCGCTGCCAAAATTGCCGCCGTGTTCACGTGGAGTACGATCACGTTAAACATGTGGGTCTGTAAGTCTTTCCAAGAGGTTGGTGGTAGGAGAAGGAGGATACGGTCCCTTTGGATGCCTCCCCCACTGGGTTCCGGTCTAAATTGGGTGGCACTTCCCGACTGGCCAAACAGTTGCCTTACGCCTTTCTGGTAGGTCGGACGGTCTGGGTCTCAACAACAACTGAGAGCCAGGTGATTTATATTTCGATGACATCATTTGAATCAAGTTCGTTTTTATTCGATGAAGTTTTTAATTTTCAAATATAATTAATTATTGCAATATTGTGATATATTACCGCTGAATGTATCGTATTTTAGAGATGTTTAAATGAAATTAAAGTTGGAAAGTGTTTCATAATCAATGCTTTATGCATGATTGATCTTTCTTGTGATTTCTTAATACTTTTCGTTGTTGAGTAAGGCTGTGAAAAATAAATCATGGTGATAATTTCCATTTAAATTCATATTTCAAACCTATGATTTTCAAAAGTGACTAATACGCTCAATAAACTCCCACAAAACTCAGAGATTTAATTGACTTTCACGTTAAAACCAACGATTTCCAACCTTTTCCGTTGGGAATCATGGAGTTAGAGAATAGAACTCCTAGGAAAAGTTCCGTTTTCCATTAATATCTTGACAACCCCTGGTTTTAGAAACTCGAATCTTGGACAAAATTTATGGTTAACTAGTTTAAAGCTACCCACTAAATTTCATTAAATTCGGTTCAGCCGCTCTTCCGTGATGATGAGACGAACAAAACTGTTGTTTTTCACTAATATCTCGAGAACCACTGGTCGTAGAAACTCGAAACTTAGCCTATGTTTTAAGTGGGGCGATTTCAAGACGACCCACCAAATTTCATCAAATTCGATTCAGCCGTTCTCCAGTTATGGTGGATCATACATATATACTTTTCTTCTTAATATCTATATATAATGAATATTTTAAAGTAAATTTTGGGTACCAGAATTTTTCTTTCCTAAATTAATTTGATTTTGAAAGATTTTTTTAAAATAAATAATTCTTAAATATGATTCAAGCAAATTTTATTATTTGGACCTCAAAAATTGCCTTTTAGAAAATTTTTATAGGTGTAGCAAAGAAACATACAATTTTAGATGGGTTACTGCGGGTTACAACATGAAGTGAATATTTTAAATTTTACCATCTTTAAATAATAATAATTTTTTACTACATTTTGGTGAATAAAATTCAAACAGCGCATTTCTATTCGGTACAACAGACAACTATGAAAAATGAATTAATCGTCTACATTTTCACAAAAATATTCATTTCTGTTCCTACAAAATTTTTAATGAATTAATGCTCAAAATTTTTTATCTGTTCTTCATTTATAGGAGTTGCCTGCAAAGTATAGACTCTGAGAACACGTTTCAGAAACATGTCTTAAATTCATAGAGCATTTATTTTATTTTCACGATATTAGAGATTTCACAGATATAAGATGAACTATTTTTTCGATTTGGAATATTTTATACGAGGATTTACGGGGTTCATGTATTTATAAAACTACCATTAAGTACACTACTGGGTATTTATTGTTATGAATGTGTACATTGCTCTCACTGGAATCTCTTTTAAAAACTAGTTGGAGAAAACACCCGTACTGGCAGCCTCTCCTGTGACGTGAGTGAATTTTGGGTTGTCATATGCTGACGTTGGAAGAGACTTGCTAGATTTGGCGATTTATCGTAAATTTAGCCACATTTCGAAGGTTTGAGAACCTCGAAGTAACGAATATTCTACGAAATACGAGCCCATTCTAGAAGTTTCTACAAAGAGAATATAAAAGGAGTCATCACTCAGTTGGGGTGTAGTTGACGAGATGCGAGCAACATTGAACTGTGACATTCGTCAATGTTTTGAGAATAGTATCGGCCTTTTTATGAAATCAGTGCAGAGTTTAATTGCTGTTTTACTGTACCTGACGATTGTTTAGCGATCATATGAGATAGTTATCGAGCTATTTGTTGCATATTGTTCCTGCTTGCGCTGTGTTTGTAAATAAACGTGTTAATTATCCAGAAATTTGGACTCATTCTTGTATCCTGAGCGTACATCCACGAATTCGGAGGATACGTCGTTACATTATGAGTGAAATTTTAGAAAAATATACCAAATTTCTAAGTGTATGAAAACTATTTATACAAGGCGCGTTCCATTTCTATAACTGTGAAATATATGCACTATCAATGACCATACAAAATAATTTTTGTCTTTCCTATCTATTCTTTCCTATCTATTTTTTTCTTTCTATCATAATATTCCTAAAACGGGTAAATCTATCGAAAACTCGAATTCAAATTTTTGACCCCAATACATTAGTATATATTGTAGGAAAAGGATAAATGATACCACATTCCAATATTTGGGAGTATAATACAAGGGTACACCATATCCAAGTTTTAACATCATATAGGAAATGATCAGTTCTTGTTTATTACTCATAAATGTAAAGAAACGTATCTCACTGTTCTTACACGACTTTTATGTCGAGAATGTTTCGAGGGTAATATAGATTAGTGCAGGTATTAAATTTACAGGATCACAGCATAAAATTTAATGCGTAAATATAGAGTAGCGAATAAAAATAATGTTTTTATATGAAAATCAATCATATAAGTAAAAATACGATGTGTCCAACACATAGACTTTCTTATTTGATAGTAATTATTAATTTTCTGGAAAAATATGTAATCTTTAGATGATTTGATAATGTTAAAATTCAAGAGATTATTTATCAGTTGAAACAAATGATCCAATTATTCTCCCATTTTTTCAATTCTATCGCGATATAATATATCATTTTCACTGTAGGAAGTGTAGAGAACAATTTCTTTCGAACTCCAGAGAGAAGTTTAAAGGGAAGAGACCACCATTCAAATTACAATTAATTGTAAATTGATGGGGTTAACAATCAAATAACAATTGTCAATTGTGTTAATAATCATAAGGCAATTAATTTTCAATTGATGGTGTCAACAATCACGTGACAATTAATTATCAATTGATAGTAACAACAATCACATAGCAATTAATTGTCACCTGATGGTGTCAACAATTACATAGCAATTAATTGCCGATTGATGGCGTCAACAATCACATAGCAGTTGATTGTTAGTTTATGGTGTCAACAAATGACAAGTGTTAATTAATGGTGTCAACAATCAAATATCTATTGTAAAATGATGGTGTTTAAAATAAAATGGCAATTGTCAATTGATAGTGTCTGCAATCAAATGACAATTGTTAATTAATGCTGTCAACAATCAGATGTCAATTCGTTGTCAATTGATGGTGTGAACAATCAAATGACAATTAATTGAAGTGATAACACGTCGCCAATATTAAAACAAAAGATGAAATATCTCAAAAAACGGTTTAATTTAGAGTAATGAAAGTAGTTGCACCTATTTTGTTATCAATAATTACGTAAAAAACAAGCACTGAATTCATTATTGCAAACACAGAGACGCTTTCTCATACCCACTCATAGATGCCACGATAAAAATAGTGTACTCCAATTTTTCGAAACCGGGATCTGGATGATATGTGATTCCTCACACGTCAGGTATTGACGCTATATAGACCGATCTCGTAAAGTGGAGTAAATAAAGAAATACATAATACCAGTAATTAAAATGAAGAGGCTTAATTTTAAACAATAACAAAGAATTTATTTCATTAAGATAAAACCTTATTTAATAACTATTAACATCTGGTAAATTTCATATACCAACATCTTTAGTGTAGTACATTAAGACAATCAAATCTCCTCATTCTATGATCATAATATGAGCATTACAATTATTAACCTATTAATGTGCATTAACTCACTATTCTTACTAGCCTACGTCTTAATGGCCCAGGTTAACCTTATTTAGGAGGGTCAGAGAGATAATAATAATCAAAGTGCAAAAATATGTGTAGAATTGTCCTACCTCGATCATCACTGCCGATGTCGGACTTTATGACGGCGCGCTCCGGCTCTGTCCCGAGGGCTCGCTCTCTCCGAGATCCGTCGCTCTTGCGACCTCTTCTTTTCACTCACAAAATTCAAGTCCCCGATTTCAAAAACTTAAAGTCCAAAGTTGCTCTCTGTCTCTACCCCCTTAACAAGGCGCCCCTGTCCATAATTGGCTAAGTAAATTAAGGGCTACGCCCTTCAGGCTATATTATTGGTCAAGGCCCCCCCTGAAATATGAGATATGCAGTCTCCAGTTTTAAAATCGTTGAAAGTTCTCACGAGAATTTTCCCAAGGTTCAAGTGATATTAATTGACTCTGGGGTCAAGAAGTTCAACCCCTTCCGTTTGTTGTAACACCTAACGCTGACGATATGTGAGTCGTCACACGTCAGGTATTGACGCTATATAGACCGATCTCGTAAAGTGGAGTAAATAAAGGAATACATAATACCAGTAATTAAAATGAAGAGGCTTAATTTTAAACAATAACAAAGAATTTATTTCATTAAGATAAAATCTTATTTAATAACTATTAACATCTGGTAAATTTCATATACCAACATCTTTAGTGTAGTACATTAAGACAATCAAATCTCCTCATTCTATGATCATAATATGAGCATTACAATTATTAACCCATTAATGTGCATTAACTCACTATTCTTACTAGCCTACGTCTTAATGGCCCAGGTTAACCTTATTTAGGAGGGTCAGAGAGATAATAATAATCAAAGTGCAAAAATATGTGTAGAATTGTCCTACCTCGATCATCACTGCCGATGTCGGACTTTATGACGGCGCGCTCCGGCTCTGTCCCGAGGGCTCGCTCTCTCCGAGATCCGTCGCTCTTGCGACCTCTTCTTTTCACTCACAAAATTCAAGTCCTCGATTTCAAAAACTTAAAGTCCAAAGTTGCTCTCTGTCTCTACCCCCTTAACAAGGCGCCCCTGTCCATAATTGGCTAAGTAAATTAAGGGCTACGCCCTTCAGGCTATATTATTGGTCAAGGCCCCCCTGAAATATGAGATATGCAGTCTCCAGTTTTAAAATCGTTGAAAGTTCTCACGAGAATTTTCCCAAGGTTCAAGTGATATTAATTGACTCTGGGGTCAAGAAGTTCAACCCCTTCCGTTTGTTGTAACACCTAACGCTGACATGAACTTGAGAAGCACCCTCTCTTTTCGAAATGAATGTCCGGTGCAGCTGCGTTCGAGGGAATGTTACAAAAATTGCCTCACTTCATGAGGGACCGTCTTCTTAGGTCCACTTCCTCTTTCAAAAGAGCAATGTTATATTGGGAATTGAAAATTACAATATAACAATTACCCTTCTTCCCCCCCCCAAAATTTTGGTGGGAAAAAAGCCAATTACAAAAGTGCCAGCTCATAGTTGCTGCATGCGTGTCCACTGTGTAGTCCAACAACTCGTCTTGCTCTCATCTGTATCTACTGTAAAAATGTACTATATACACATATACACAAATCATATTATCATATATATACTCTTACATGCCATCAAAAGAACACGGAAATACTATACAAAATACAATTCTCAATGTGTCTGAAAATGACGATATCTGTGTCGTTCAGTTGTACTTATTATCGATTAAAAGTCTAGTCATGTAAGCACAAGTTCGTCCACTGGTGATATGTCTTTTTTTTTTTTTTTTTAAACAATATAGTTCCACACAAGTTCAAGGTGTATATCTGTAAAATTGTTCACTTATGATAACCAAAGTCACTTTGACCGTCACTTGGATAATCGTTGGGATCAGGGACTTACGCATATGGTCCCTAATAATATCACTATGTCCCCTTGTAGTTATGGTGGAAAGTGTAAAATATCTTTCCTTTGGAAAAAAAAAACACTGATATCACTGCACCCTTGGAAACCGCTGAAATGTAAATCGCTCCACTGCTGGAACTCGTTGCAGAACTGGATCGCTGTCTAACTGGAATTCGCTGAACTGTAAGGCGCTGAACTGCTGGAACTCGCTGAAGGATTGGACCGCTGTCTAACTGGAATTCGCTGAACTGTAAGGCGCTGAACTGCTGGAGTCGCTGACCAAATGATAATCTTTGTGCACCCGGAATCGTTGAGCACTCGGAATCTCTGATCAACAGGGATTGCTGACCATTTGAGAATCGTTAGGCAACCGGATCTGTACGCTGTCTCATGTTTTGTTTAGGACAATCAATACACATAGATTACACTCAAGCTTATTAAAATACTCTCTTCTCTTAAAACTCCCTTAAGTATCATTTTTTTATAAATTCAATTTCTATAATTTTAATTTGTCACCCGGCACACGAAACATTACAAAAAAAAACTCTCTTTTTTTTTTTTTCAAACTCCTTTAAATTTGTTAACACTCTCAAAAATTGCCCCCTTTGAAATTTCTACACTTTATCTACTTTACATCCTTCCATATAATATATACATTTTTTTTTTTTTCTTAAATTTGATACTCTCTTCAAACTTACATTTTTCAAATTCCTTCTTTTTATTTATTTTACATCTCTGCCTTATGTATATATATATATATATATTTTTTTTTTACATTATATACACTTCTTATCTAACATCCAATCCATCATGTGTTCTGAACCGGACATGCCATAAATATAACTCATGTACATATTTATAATAAAATACTTAAACAATTACACTATCCTCTCAAATACTATCAAAATAAGACTTATATAACTCCAAAAATTTCCGCAATATACTTTAAAATTTTCCTACAATCTCTGAGGTGACAGAAAAACCCATATAAATATTTAATTACCATCCTACTTAAATTCTTATAACTCCCCTGCGATTCTATATTACACTATCCATAATTATACATTTTCTTTCACATATCACCTGGTTTAATCCATATCTTATACTTGGATACGGAATTTCCCGAATTCCTTACATTATTCACTTTCCCACTTAATGAAACCATACTTAAATTTTTTTCGTAAATCTTATCACTCACTGAAATTCTCTCAATGCCTACAAAATTACGAATTTTCTCTCAAAAACCACCTAACTCAATTCAAATCCCATACTTGAATACCAAAATGTACATTTTCTTTTCTTATATCCCCTGTAATTGAATGCAAAGTCTCCTGAATTAATTCATTTCTCCTTTTGTGTAACATATATTCTAGCATCTAAATTCCCTGTTCAAACAGAAAAATCTAGTCCCCAGAGAAAATCAAGTAGTGGTATACAAGGTCAACATGTCCTTCTGCCATTGTGTCATTTTCCCTGGAAAGCGGTCCCCTTTCTGGCCTGCGGCTAATACGGGCATTTCTTCGTGTAACTTCCCATGGCCAATTAGCTGTACAAATTTTTGAAGATGTCGTTTTGGCAAAATGGTACAAATTTTCTCGTCTACGTTTCCGCCATGTTGTGTTCAGTGGCTTATGAATTGTGTGATGTGGAAGTGCTCTACCGAGGCCCCCCAAATGGATTAAAACTCTGGAATTACACACTTTCCAAAGGATAAATTAAAATGCGGTTAGTGTTAATTTGTTCTTCCATTGTATTTTATTATTATATCATGTTTATTCCCGCGTTCTAGCGTTACCTTCGAAAGTTCGTCTCTCTCAAAAATTTTATATGTGCGACCCTATCAAAATATATGTAGAAACGCTTTTTTTTTTTTTTTCAAATGCTTTTTATTTAATCTACAATTCGCGTATGTTTATTAAAATTATCTATTCATTTTAAATTATAATTTGCGTATAATTTTCATTACCATTATCTTTTTTCCTTTGAACTGCCATTATGATTTTTAATTAAAATTCTCTATCCATTTTAAACTCTAATTTTAATTTTTAATTACCCATTGTTTAGTTATTTGAATTACAATTTTTATTTTTAATTATGAATTATTTATTTATTTAAATTCCAATTTTTACTTTTAATTAAGAATTATTTATTTATTTAAACTAGAAAAAAAAAATTTTTCTTCTTTTTTTTTTTTTTTTTTTTTTTTTATTTACCAATTATCTAATCATTTTAAACTATAATTCTATAATTCTTATTTCCTCACGCGTATTCATCCAACTATGGTTGATCAGTCCGCTAATTACATGAAGAGCGCGTGGAGAAAGTTTACTTTTGTTTTAAAATTTCACTGTTCTTTGAAAAGAGTTTTTTTTTTTTTTTTTGAAATTCAAAATATCCCTTTATTTAATATTCCTAATTATCTTACCCATCGAAATTTTTATTGCCTGGAAATCAAAATTCTCTTAAAAAAAAACCTTCTTTTTATAGAGTTATAACGACTTTTTATAGAATTCTAACGATGTCCCCCTTTTGCTTTTTTTTTTTTTTTTTTTTTTCATGAAATGTGACGTGTCTCCTCTGTTATTTATGTTCTTTCCAAAATTTGAATTCAATATATCCACATCTTTAACCTATCAACCCTAAAATTTCTTTTGTCCTACAACGATACTTGTTATTTATTTTGTAACAATTATTTATTTTTTTAAATCACAATTTTTATTCATAATTCCCAATTATTTATAGTTCCATATTTATTTAAACTTTCTTGTTCATTTAAACTTTCAACTAATTAATGTATGATTTATTTAAAATTTCCTCATTTTTTTTTTTTCTTATTTCACAATTTGTTTACACTTCCTTAATTAATGTAATATTTATTTAAACTTCCTTAATTTATAATTCAATGTTTATTTAAAATTTCCTTTATTTACAATCCAATATTTATTTAAAATTTGTGTTCCATATTTCGCGTTGCATTTTGTGAATGGCGATTTTTCTTTGTTACTAATATTTTCAAAATTTTGGATTACGGTTTGTCCGCGCTCTTATCTATGTTTAAGCTTCTTTCGTGTTTTAAATGAATCAATTTAAATTTAAATTCTTTAAAGATCTCAACGCGTATCTGTGATTAGGCCTAACCGGTGTTGGAAGAAGTACTGTGCGTGAACAATTTGTACTGCTTATATCGTCACCTTGTGAATTTCCCGCTGATTCATCCTTCCTTTGCGTGCTTCCCCGATCCATTTGTATACAACCCCCATCTATTTGTGTTGGTCCCTCTTGCGCATCCCGTTCTATTTCCCCCGCCTTTTCATTCGTGTTTGCTTCAATTTGTGTACAGTCCCCCTGTTCTGAAAGTTCCAAATTCTCGTGTGTTTCTAGCGTGCTATGTCTGCCTGAGTCCCCCCCTGCTGGAAGAATGTTTGCGTTCGGAGAGTCTTTTGGAGGGATGATTGCATTCTCTCGTGCGCTCTGAGTTGTTTCGTTTTGTACTTGTGCGGTAACTGGTTTCGCGGATCCAAGAGTAAGAGTGTTTTCGTGCGTATGGTGTGGTTTCGCGTTGTGTGCACTGGTTTGACAAGACTCTCTGTACTGTCCGTTTGCTATTTCCTCTTCCAACATGATAAACGGAATATTCTCATTTTGACCGTGGTCTTTCTTTAGTTCCGGTTTCGGTTCAGAGTTTTGTGCGTTTTTAGGAGTGGGGAGAAGAGGTGACTTGTATTTGTTTATGTAGGGCATTTTTAGATGTGGCTTGCGGTCGGGAAGAGTCCTTAATCTATTTATGTGGGCTTTTATGATTTTAGAATTTGGTTTGTCACACAGTTTTATTTCATATATAAATCTATTCATTCTATTAATTACTCGATAAGGTCCCGTGTGGCTCCCCTTTTTATACCGATTATTATTGTTTTCCATGAACACCCTGGACCCGATTTCCAAATCCCTGAATTTAGCTCTTTGGAGTTGTTGACTTTCTTGGCGTTCTTTCGCGAGAATTAAATTTTTATTTGCCTCCTTAAATGCGTTATTCATCACTGTTATTTTTTTTGATATATAATCCTGATATGTTGTTTCTGTATTATTTTCTGTTACATTAGTTTCAAAAAAAGTTGGAAGGTCTCTTCCAAAAAAAAGAAAGTTTGGTGTTTCTTTGGTGCTTGAATGTACCGTCGCGTTGTACACAGCTACGTGGCATTGTACTGCAGTATCCCAGTATGGCGAATTCTCCGCTAATGTCGCTAAGGTGTGTTTCAATTGTTTGTTAGTAACCTCCACTATACCGTTAACCCATGGCGAACGTACCGATGCTATTCTGGCAACTATTCCGAGTTTCTCTGTCATAATTTGATGTATATTAGATGTAAATTGAGAGCCTGCGTCCGATAACACTGTCTTAGGACATCCCCAATTCATAAAGTAATTTAAGAGTCTATCAGCAACCGTAGTGGCCGTTATATCCGGGATTGGAAACATTTGTATATGTTTGGAGAAGTGGTCTACCACCGATAACACATATTTATTATTTGAAGTGCTAGTTTGAAATGGTCCGCAAATGTCTGTCGACAAAATTTGCACGGGCCCATCAGGTATAGGATTTCTTCCCAGGGGAACGGGCTGATTTTTTCCCTTTTTCTTTCTACACTGTTCGCAAGATGTAATAAAATTTTGTGTGTCACTGTACATACCATTCCAATAATACCTGTCCGATAATAATTTGTAAGTTTTATCAATCCCTGCATGTGTTACGTGTGTAATCGCTAAAATTTCTTTCTGTAAATTTCTGGGTATAACTATAGTTTTGTTCAAATTGTCTCTCCAAGGTCTGTCCTTCCAGTTTCCTACGTGCATTAATAAATTAGTTTCCTCGTCAATATATAATGTGTCATAATGTTTACCCTCTTTAAAATTCCGATTTTGTAAATTTTGAGAGTTAGTATTTCCATTATCGTTGTCCATAATATCCATCATTTCACTTTCATTTGAATTTTGTGTATCTTGTATCATGTGATTCTCATTCGTAATTCGAATGTCCTGAAGCTTGCATTTTGTATTTTGAATATTTTCAAAATGAACCCTTTCTGTAATCAAAACCTCCGTTATTTTGTTTTCATTTGGATTTTTGCTATCTTCATTGCCATAGCTTGTACCAGTGTTTCGTGAATTTTCGGGATCAGCATTTTTGCTAATCAAAGAATCCATTACTTTGTTTTCATTTGAAATTTTGATGTCTTCATTGCCATAGTTTGTACTTGTGTTTTGTGAATTTTCGGGATCAGCATTTTTGCTAATCAAAGAATCCATTACTTTGTTTTCATTTGAAATTTTGATGTCTTCATTGCCATAGTTTGTACTTGTGTTTTGTGAATTTTCGGGATCAGCATTTTTGCTAATCAAAGAATCCATTACTTTGTTTTCATTTGAAATTTTGATGTCTTCATTGCCATAGTTTGTACTTGTGTTTTGAAATTTATTTTCCACCTTGTGTAATTCCGTGTTTAATTCATCTCCAATTGACGCGATATGTTCAACTTTGTCCTTCCTGTCCTTAATGTCCTCTCTCTCTCCATTATTTTGGGTTCTGTAATTACCAATATTTCCACTATCAATTTGAGTTTTATATTTTTCAACGTTACGTCCCTCGTTCTCAATATTTATTTGTGTAACATTCCTTTTTCTAATTCCTTCTCTATTCCTTTGCGTACCCCTTTCTAGGTCTCTGTTTTGTGTAGGAGGTTCTGCATAGTAATTTCTGCTCTGGTGATATTTTCTCGGAAAGGCGTGGTTTGAAATGTAATTGTATGTGTCCGGCTGGGAGGCGTAAGTTCTGCGATCAACATACGGTTGGTTTTGAAATGAGTGGGGAGGAGATTGTATTCGTTTATTCAAAAATGTTCTGGAATTGTTTATGTTTCGATTCCGTCCCCCATTATTTGTTGCGTACGCCCGGCATTCTCTCATACAATGACCCTCTTTATTGCAATAATGACATGTAACAATTTTTCTTGTTTGTATTGTGGGAATATGTACCTTTCTTTGTATTTTAAATGTGTTTATCTTTTGGGTAATAGAATTTAAAAGATGTGTTCTAATTTCTTGTTGTTCTCTGCGGAACGTCTCAATTTCCCGTCTAAAATTATCATTATTTACCTTTGCAGTTATCGGAGCTAAATTTGCTTGTTCTAAGTATGTGGCCATTTTTTACAGCTTAATCAAAATTATTCCCTGTTGTTACACTTTAAAATCCTCCCCCAAAATATTTAAATACAATATCACATAAATTCAAAAACATAATTCTAATCATTTCACTATCTACGCATGCAAATACTTCAATCCTCATAATTAACTCCTCAAATATTACACAAATATTTATATAATTCAAAAGTTTCTTAAAAGCTTCAAGTTCCCTAATAATTATATTTTCACATACAATATGGCATGTCTCATTAAGAACACATAATGATTCACTATTTGCTTGCTTCTCATACTGTGAAATAAATTTTCTTAAATTTACTTATATTTATTTTAATTTTAAAATTCTTTCTTTAATTTAATCCTTATTTTACACAAAAAAAATTTTTATTCAATATTTTCATTTTTCATTAATTCCAAATATTTTTATTCTCTTCATTAAAATTTAAATTCTGGCATATAACATGTCTAAAACAGCAAAGTCGCCAGAAGGGTGAAATAATTTTGAATCCAGGTTTGATTGGTCATGATCACCAATATGATAAGGGTGCAATAATTTTGAGTCCAGGTTCGAAACTGGTTTAAACGGCACCAAAATGATATGTGAGCAATAATTTTGAGTCCAGATTCGACTGGTCACGGGCGCCAAAATGATATGTGAGCAATAATTTTGAGTCCAGATTCGACTGGTCACGGGCGCCAAAATGATATGTGATTCCTCACACGTCAGGTATTGACGCTATATAGACCGATCTCGTAAAGTGGAGTAAATAAAGAAATACATAATACCAGTAATTAAAATGAAGAGGCTTAATTTTAAACAATAACAAAGAATTTATTTCATTAAGATAAAACCTTATTTAATAACTATTAACATCTGGTAAATTTCATATACCAACATCTTTAGTGTAGTACATTAAGACAATCAAATCTCCTCATTCTATGATCATAATATGAGCATTACAATTATTAACCTATTAATGTGCATTAACTCACTATTCTTACTAGCCTACGTCTTAATGGCCCAGGTTAACCTTATTTAGGAGGGTCAGAGAGATAATAATAATCAAAGTGCAAAAATATGTGTAGAATTGTCCTACCTCGATCATCACTGCCGATGTCGGACTTTATGACGGCGCGCTCCGGCTCTGTCCCGAGGGCTCGCTCTCTCCGAGATCCGTCGCTCTTGCGACCTCTTCTTTTCACTCACAAAATTCAAGTCCTCGATTTCAAAAACTTAAAGTCCAAAGTTGCTCTCTGTCTCTACCCCCTTAACAAGGCGCCCCTGTCCATAATTGGCTAAGTAAATTAAGGGCTACGCCCTTCAGGCTATATTATTGGTCAAGGCCCCCCTGAAATATGAGATATGCAGTCTCCAGTTTTAAAATCGTTGAAAGTTCTCACGAGAATTTTCCCAAGGTTCAAGTGATATTAATTGGCTCTGGGGTCAAGAAGTTCAACCCCTTCCGTTTGTTGTAACACCTAACGCTGACATGAACTTGAGAAGCACCCTCTCTTTTCGAAATGAATGTCCGGTGCAGCTGCGTTCGAGGGAATGTTACAAAAATTGCCTCACTTCATGAGGGACCGTCTTCTTAGGTCCACTTCCTCTTTCAAAAGAGCAATGTTATATTGGGAATTGAAAATTACAATATAACACTGGAATTCAAGGTTTCGACGCCATTTTGATACATACTCTACACATAATATTAAGTATATAATATTGTATACATAGAGAAATGAAAAATGATCTTTTCTGATTTTTTCAGTTATTTCAAAACGACATCTATATTTATGAGAATTTTCGCATTTAAAAATCGAAGGAAATAGCTTTAAACGCTGAGCACCAGTCGTCAGTTATTCACCTGTACTTATAATGCTAGAGAAATCCTTTGAATACATAAAATAACACGGAAAAGGTTTTACCCTAAGAAAAGACATAGCCTGTTTTAGAAAAGAAATAAATGGAACGGAGGGATAGTTCCTAAGATATAAAACATCGCAGATGCTTTTTCATCAGAATTTTTGAAGTAGTTGGAATGATTGATTCTCTGTCACTCTTTCGCTAACATTTAAGACAACGGCGATGTTTTTGGAATGGGATTATTTTTCTGCAGACAAACTGAATAAAGAACTTTTTATTTTCTCGATAATATAGCACATACAGCAAAGAGAAGGAGTGAGGTGAACAAAAATATGGTTCTTGAAATTTTATAGATTCACAGATTTTGACCACCCTTCAACTTTGATCGACTTACGTTTTAATATCTCAGTGCATCTGTTTGTATACTTCAACATTCCTCCATGGCCATAGAGGATTAAAATGAAATTCAGAAAAATATCGCCAACTAGGCGACGTTTGAAAAATGTCGTCAAGCTAGGGATAATTTAATCTCGGACTATAAAATTTAATTTCTGATAGTCCGTCACTTTGTCGGAATTATTCCAATTTAATGTTTTGATTAATTTTATAGTGAGTTTCACATATCATGGGGAAGTGCGTTTTGTTAGCGATTCGTATTGAATTTGTGTTGTATTAGGGGAGGTTTACAAGATCTTAAAGCAGCTGCGTTTTGTTATGGGTCGTAAAATAATTAATAATATATGCATTCGAAGATATAAGTGGTGAGCATGTGTCCTTGGATTTTAAAAGCGCAGGTGCCGCAAGCGGGTAGACGGAATAAATTTTTATTTAATATATATAGCCCCAATACACTCAGAAACCCGTATAAAAGGCGGAAGGGTCAAAACTGTGACTTACCCTCATTGCAGATTATATATGAGACATAAATGTCCTTACTTTTGCTATAGTGATGGGTCTCAGTTTTTCTGAAAAAGGAGACTTTTTTTGCCCTTATTTAGATTTAAGGTTTGGGTACAGATTGAGCTAGGAAGCAAAACATGATGAGGAATTACTATGCACACATTTTTAATAACAACTACAGCGCGTTACAGCACATCAACACAGACACACTTAATGCATATGACAACTACAGTAGCTTACTACCATCTCAATCTTGCTGTCATTCCCAATGGGAAACAAAATCCGGCGCAATGCGCATGCTCACGGACTTTTCATCTCCAGTGCTTCAATATTTCGTCAAGGGGTGATATAAATAGTGTGCAGAAGCTGAAGATACAATGTTACGATTGAAATCGCAGATGGCAGTCTGACATGCTTCCCAATTACAGTTTTACGATTAAAATCGTAAAAATGCGATCCAAAATGTACAACATTGCATCCCAATGAGAATATTTACGAATATGTACAGTGTTGCCTTGGATTTTAATGTTCGTTATGAGATTTTACGATTTTTAGGCATTGTCAATTTGTAATGTAATGGTTGAATGGTAAACAGAACGAAGAACTGCTCTCTATTTTTTAAATTCTAATCCGATTTTAAATGTATGGTAAAGGAAAGTTTTATTTAAAATAATATAATATTTTATGATTTCGTAACTTATACACTTAAAAATTACATTCGTAATTTTACACACAAGCGGAAAAAAGTTTTTCGATTCTTAGAATTATGAAAGAAAAATAAATATGTATTAAAATTAGAAAGATATTTTAAAGTAGTTTGGATTTTCATATCAGAAACTAGTCTGTTTTTGGAAGAATGCTCTAATATATAATGTTCTAAATGATATTTTATAAATGCATTAATAAAAATGTAAATAATCCCAGAAATCTGTTTCGTATTTTCTATTATTTATGTCTGTTCGCTTGCTTTATTTCTTTACATTCAGCATGCGTTAAAATTTGACTTTGTTGTAGAAATAATCAAAGTTTAGTGATCATATAAAATAAAAAACATTGTAATTGCGTTTGCACAGAATTTAGATACAGAGATAATACTCAAAAATGGAGAGAGAAAAAATAGGCAAAATGTTTATGTAATTACTACAAGATTCTTTTTGTTCTGAATTGAAGGGGAATTTTGAGTTATAATTGTAGAATAATTTATCTGTATACTAAAAGAATTATTCAAACTAGAAGAGCTTCAACAAGGTATCTGGTAATTACTTTCGATTTATACGGTAGGCCGAAAATAAAAGAGGGAAAAAAGAAAATATTTAGGAACACCATTTCTTTCAAAATGACAAGTTACAAGTAGGCATTGTCAGTTTGGGGGGGGGGGGGCGTTGCCTATCTATCAATTTGGGGTGGGGATGCCGTTGCCTATCTATCAATTTGGGGTGGGGATGCCGTTGCCTATCTATCAATGTTTTAGGTACAGAATATTAAAAAAAAGATAGTGTTAAATGCGACACTCAAAAATGTCGCGGGGGGGGGGGGGCGATATCCACGCCTGGAGGTATTCATCCCCCAGTAGCGGATCATTATGTATTACAGCACACAGAGGTTTGTTTACACAACGCTATTAACTCGCAAAGTAATATGTTCATGCAAACCGCCCCCCTCTCTTAAAATTCATGCTTAATCCACGCCTGAGACACAAAAATTAAAGTAAACTTGCAATTGAATAACTTCACATAGGTAGCGATAAGAAAATACCTTTTTTCCGCTTGTGTGTAAAATTGCGAATGTAATTTTCAAGTGTATAAATTACGAAATCATAAAATATTATATTATTTAAAATAAAACTTTCCTTTACCATACATTTAAAATCGGATTAGAATTTAAAAAATAGAGGGCAGTTCCTCGTTCTGTTTACCATTCAACCATTACATTACAAATTGACAATGGCTAAAAGTCGTAAAATCTCAGAACGAACATTAAAATCCAAGGCAACACTGTACATATTCGTAAATATTCTCATTAGGATGCAATGTTGTACATTTTGGATCGCATTTTTACGATTTTAATCGTAAAACTGTAATTGGGAAGCATGTCAGACTGTCAGCTGCGATTTCGATCGTAACATTGTATCTTCAGCTTCTGCACACTATTTATATCACCCCTTGACGAAATATTGAAGCACTGGAGATGAAAAGTCCGTGAGCATGCGCATTGCGCCGGATATTGTTTCCCATTGGGAATGACCGCAGGATTGAGATGCTAGTCCATAACTAGGTCAAACGGTAAAAATGAGCAGCGCCATCTATGGGCAGTGTTGGCAAAACCGACGAAAAAATGGTAGTTTATTTAAATTTAATCAACTGTCTTATGCTTTTGCTATTGATTATGTACATTTTAACATCTAGCAAAATATGTATGCAAGATAGCTTTCTTATCAAATAGTTACGAAAACATTTTCCATCATCACATCTTTATTTCATAAATTGGAATTTGGACACTTCAAGTATAAAAAATAGGACACAAAACCCTTATTTAAGGAAGGAAAAACATCCCAAATATTTCGCCTCCGGCAATCTGTAAAAGGAATTCCCATAACATAAAAGAAGGATTATGAACACTAAATGCCGTTATCTAACAATAAAAGAAGTGTCTCGTAAAACTTCGGAGATGCAACCAAAGCAGACAAAAGAAAGCACGGATAATAATGATATCTTTTAAGGCTAGACGTTTGCTACGAGTATAGTTGTAAATTGCATTACTAAGCCGCGATATGCAAACTAAACTGTTATCGCCCATTTTGTTTCGCTGCGATATATTGGTTATCTGAGATGCTCTCAATTGATTCAAGTAGGTACATGTGAGAAGTTCTAAAGGTTCGTAGCAAAGGCGGTAGAAGAGGCTTTATATAGTTTTCGACATGAAAGACGTTTATGGGATATCTAGATGTATAGTTTTTAGCATTGTCTAGTACAGATTTTGAGCAACAGTCTTGTCAAGTCGAATTTGGAGCGTTACGTAAAATGTAAACACTTTGAATGTATAACCTTTTGCTTACGGGTGGGATAACGTCAATCCCAAACGGAAAACCTTTAAAAAAGACAGGCATTTGACATACCCTATCCCAAATAGTTCGATCCTCCTTTGCAGACCTGCAAAGGAGGTTCGAACTGTTTAGGTTTCAAACTGTTAGGGATAGGGTATGTCAAATGCCTGTCTTTTTTAGAGGTTCTTCGTTTGGAATGGACGCTGTCCCACCCATAAGTCAAAGGTTAAATCGCTGAATCTAATAGATAAAAATATAACAATTTATACTTAACAATAAAAATATAACAATTTATACTTAACACTAAAAATGTAACAATTTATACTTAATAAGATATTATACTTAATAAGATATTAATAATTATACTTAATAAGATATTAATAATGTATACCATTAATGAATATACAAGAACAGTATCCATATCTTGATATTTTATAATTAAAAAGAAATATATATAAAGCTCTTGTCCGAGCTAATTTTTGCTTCACGTTGCTCACTTTCACTCGAAATATTTTCTTAACACTAAGAGATAGTTATAAGAAGTTACAGACAAAAACGTTCAATTGAAAATCCAGTTTCTAGATCAATTATTTGTTCCTACAAAGCTCGTATAGTTTTTGGGAAATCTTCTTGTCAAGTTGTAAAATATTGGATATTTACCGTTTCTAAGAGGCCTAAGGAATCTTAAAAGTCTCATAAACAGAGTGTATGCTATGTTTCATATTTTATTTTGTGCCACTCCTCCTATACATAGATAATACTTTAAAATTCTATGGCTAATAAGTGATTATCTGCAGCATATATGATAATTTTTTTATAAGGTGAATCTGATAATAATAGTCGTAGTTTAAAAAATTGTATAATGTTCATGAATTTATTAAAATTTTATTTTGATAGATATGCTTTGCTTGCGCGCATGATTGCAACAAACCTATTACATCCAGAAAGAAAAATATTGCTGATTATGATGTAAAAGTATCCATTCAAGAATTTATACTTCAAAATAAAAACATTTCCATAATTAAATTTTTTAAATATTAACTTTAAAATGAAATTAAATTAGAGCAATTTTTGACATTTAATGAGATAAGTTCATGTAAGCTGATAACCTACCTTGTCGTGTAATTTTTCTGCACAAAGAAACCCGCTCACATACTGTCACTCTTATGAAACATTGCTTGCGGTGGTAAATTCTTATCTAATGGCACTCAATAGCATATAATTAATAACAATTTGTTAAGAACATATTAATTTTTTTTTTCAATTTCACCTAATGTATGTGTTTACTGTGTGGTATCGATATGTGTGTTTGTAAATGTTTTCATTTTAACTTAGACACGTTTTATCAGACTTTGAAGAAATTTGATAATAAGGCGGATTTGCATAACTCTGGTACTGATTAGGTACAGTAGTTCTTTTTATTCAATATAGTACCTCTTACTTTAAAATCCTGAATTAAAAATAGCATTCACGGCTATGCTATGATATACTAAATTCTAAATTTTGTATATTGTTTTCAATTTTAAGAAGTTATTTGAAGAGTTATCATTAAAAATATTGAAAATAGTCTTCATCAAAAACACTTTTGAAGTATCTTTAAACATAAGCCCATCTCCAATTAAAATGAAATTTTTGGCGATAATACATTGCTTAATTCAAATTAATATGTATAACAAAAATACTTTAGTTAGCCTGTAGAGAAAGTCATATGATGATTATATCAGATGTTTAAACACTATTTTAATAAGCATTTTCTTCTTAAACGTATCATGTATTTTAATGAACTTAATACTATTTTTCTACATGTTTTGATACATCCACAGATCTGAAAAATCACTTAGCAAAGCTTTACTAAAACAGTTTTTAACAGAAGTTTGTAGTTCGAAGTAAACTTCTTTAATTGCCTTTCATTAGTGTGTTCTCGAGAAAAATCGTGCATTGAATTTATCTCAGCGTAGCGTCAGAGCTCTTTCAAGTGGAATTGCCTTTATTGGATTCAATTCCCTTTAGAAAAATACTGATAGTTCTTTCCGTTGATTGGATGAGAAACCCTGGAATCCAATATCAGCATTCAAAGCTGAGTTAGCATCATTGCACTTTATTTTCGATGTTGAACAATGAACAGTATTTGTCAGGTCCATGTTCAGGGTTAAAAATTGATTTTGAGGAAGATGATTATTTTTTTTATTGAACAGTGTTTAAGGAAATGTTATTTTAGAAGAAGTGAGAAACATCTGATATGGATAAAATATAATTTTTCATACTGACAAATATTATCGAAAATTTTAGGAAATATTCGAATTATCACGTAAAATGTATAAAAAATTTTCAGCAAAATATGTTATGTAGTTTTTTAAATAAATATTGAAATAATAATTACACCCATGATATATGAAGATATCACATACCTCATGACAAAATAAAATATGGCATCCATTTCATTATTGCTGTATAAAAATCGAAATTTTTAGGACCATTTAAATTCATATTTAGTGTGAATTCGTCCTAAAACCGCTTCATTTTTGCGTATTAATTGCATATCTAAATTTCGAACCAAAGCAATAACAATACTTTTTATCTTAATGATCACTAGACTTTGATTATTTCTAGAGCGAAGCCTAATTTTAACGTATGTAGAATGTAAACAAATCAAGCGATTGTAAGGTGAGTTGTATAAGAATTGCTGAATTTTTATCACGTAAATTATTTAGCTTTGGAGTGTGGAATATAAGTGATATGAATGAAATATTCGTTGATTTTACATACAGAAGCAGACGATTTAAGACATTGCCGTTTTTGATGAAGTTTTAACTTTCCAAGTACATACTAAATTATTGTAGCAATGTGATAATTAAAAGAATATGAGTACTGAATATATCACATTTCAGAAAGGTTTAACTAAAATTACATTTCAGTTGGAAAGTGTTTCATAATCAATGCTTTATGCATGATTGATCTTTCTTGTTAAAAGATGAAATTAATGCAACATTGATTTATAGATAGAATAGTTTAAGATGAATTCTATGACTCATGAAGGTAGAGAGGGTTATTCTTTTTTACTTCCATGGTATAACTAGTAATTTAAAACTTGAAATAAAAAGTTTGAGCTGTATTAAACGCGATAAATTTGTTTCTTAGAGGGTCTAAGGAAGTGTAGTTTAATTGCGTTATGTTAGTGGATAGCATAGTATGTGTATTTTGGTAGGGATTAATAATACGGAATGAGAGGTGTGTATGGCTGGCATGCGTCTGGGAATATTAGGATTGCATATACTGCTCACAACTGAAATCGCAACACCATAAAGTTGTAGGTGTAGTTTTATGTAAATAAGGCAATGGAAACAGCGAGACATGCAAATGATCACAATTTCGTTACGCATAATGACGCAACACCTTGCCGAGCAGCATAAAAGCGTCAGGTCAAGGATGAGCGATATCACAGTTGAATTGCAGCGCCATTGGTTTCCGGTTGTAAGAGTCACCACAGTAGGCCAAGAGTACGCCGACGTACTGCATACGATTAGTTGTCGTCAACGGCACGGCAACAAATCATTGTTTTACGTGAGGGTTTTTTAATGAGCCTTCGAAGGATCGCTGAACTATTGGGTCGTGATGTGAGCACATTTCAACGCTGTGTGTTACGGTTAGTGAGAAACAACAAAATGACACGAAGATCATGTAATGGAGCTTCCAGGTGTACCACATCAGGTGAAGATCGTATGCTTCTGAGAAGCGTTGCGCGGAAGCCGTTTACCACAGCAACTGCGTTACAACGATATTTACCCCACACTACAGGTAACGTGGTTTCGACGCAAACAATTCGAAACCGTTTGCATGACGCAGGACTCCGAGGTAGACGACCTTTTCTACACTTACCGTTTCAACATCTTCACCGTTATGTCGCCTCCAATGGTGTCAAATGAGACGCAATTGGTCGACAGAATGGCGAAACATTCTGTTCACGGATGAATCAGGGTTCTGTTTTGGCATGTAGGTGGCCGTACTCGAGAGTATGGCGGCGCTTTCAACGACGCCACCACGGAGCTTTTTCTATCAGTCGTCTCGTTGTCCCCTTTAGTGGTACGATGGTTTGAAGTGGTATAACAGTTGATGGAAGAACACCCTTGGTCCACGTTTCTGGCAGTATCACGGCACAACGATACGTCACTAACATTGTGAGACCTATGGTACAGCTATATATGTCAACCAGACCTGGATTGCTTTTCCAGAAGGATAATGCCTTGGCCAGCATATTCTCCGGATTTTTTGCCAATTGAGCATATTTGGGACATCATGGGTCGCCGATTAAGAGAACTCCCAATTCCAGCAAACCATATTCAGTTACAAACCCAGTTGCATGCTCTGTGGAATGCCATCCCTCAGTACACCATTGACCATCTCATTGACGGGATGCCTCGTTGTATTCAATCCTGCATAGCCGCTTGCGGTGGGCCTATTTGATATTGATCTAATGTCAATAAAGTTCCTTGCTTTCATTTTCCAGGTAAGATTTTTTGATCATTTGCACATCTCTGTTACAATTATATTCTGTAAATTTCATAAGGATACACCAATTTCTTCATGGTGTTGCGATTTTAGTTGTGAGCAGTGTATTTTTCAATTTTATGAATGGCGGATCTGAGATAATCTTTTGCACTTTTTTCCTCTTCTTTTATGACAGGCCTATAACATTTTAGTCCTAAATAATCAGTAAGTCTAAGGAAACTATTTTATCTCCTGTTAAAAACTATGTTTTGGATAAATCAAAAAAAAAAAAAAAAAATTCCCCAAAAACAGAACATTATATTTTAAAATTGTTGTTTCAAAGAAAAATCCGCTTTCTTACATGAATTTTAACTGATACTTAATTGTATATGTTTAGTAGATTGCTGAAATTAAGCAGCACATTTTCAGTTCACGAGAAAAAAAGTTAGCGCAGGTAAATAAAATGCACAGTTTCAAAGGACGGCCGGGAGAAACACAGAAATAACAGTACATAAAAACATACATAGATAATGTACATAGACATGCAAAGACAATATACATAGATATGCACAGACAATATATATAAATATACATAGATATGCGAAGACAATATAC
Source organism: Amaurobius ferox (assembly GCA_951213105.1). Classification (NCBI taxonomy): domain Eukaryota; kingdom Metazoa; phylum Arthropoda; class Arachnida; order Araneae; family Amaurobiidae; genus Amaurobius; species Amaurobius ferox. Next base: position 66,176,739 of record OX578146.1, read on the forward strand.
ATAGATACATATAGACATGCAAAGACAATTTATATAGATAATACATAGACATGTAAAGACAATATACATAGATAATACATAGACATGCAAAGACAATATATGTACATTGATAATATATAGTCATGCAAAGACAAAAATTACAGGTTGCAAGGAAAAACAGACATATCTTAATAGAATATAACTCTCGCAAATGTAATTGAGGCAAAATGTAATTTTTTAAGAATAAGAGGATTTAAAATGAAGAAAAAAGTAAAAGTTAGTAAAAGTTAAGTAAAAGTTTGCAAGTCATTGAGCCTACAGTCTAAAACAGTCTACAACTGAAGCTAAACACTTTAAATATCACTATAAATGTGTGATTGCTCTTTTTATCAATCAAAGGGATTGCATGTAGTTGATGCCATTTTTAAGAGCAACACTGTATACTCTTCCTTGTCTTCCAATTGAGCTTTCTGGAGAAAGTCACAACATTGTAATTCTCCAAGGAATTCTTTTCTGTTCACGGAAGTGCAGATTAAATTCTTTCAAGAGTGATTAATTGTATCGGTTTCAATTCCCTTTAGGACAATATCACAATTTCATGCAGTGTTAGAGCATCGGTGTTCTATATTTTTGATTTGAAACACTTTCCAGCATTTGTCAAGAGTTTCTGTTCGATGTTAAATAAATTTGGAGGAAATTCATTCATATTTTATTTTGGAATATTTATATTTTAAATCAAAAAGGTGCGAACATCAGATTTAAAAGTAGTAGATTTTTTTTAAATGAAATAGTAGAATTTTTTTAAATTGAAATAGTAGTATTTTTATTTTTCTTATTTACATAGTATAATGTATAAGGAAAGTATTGTGACTGAGTCGAAAATTCGAATTCGAGTTTTCGACGGGAGAGCACGTTTCGAGCATCTCTGAACACGAATCAAGCGTTTTTGAGATGATGTCTGTATGTACGTGTGTGTGTATGTGTGTGTGTATGTGTGTGTGTGTGAGTGTGCCAATTAATTTGTGGAGACGATATCTCACGAATTGCTAGAGCGATTCAAACGGAATTTGGTACAAAAATTACGATCTGTGAATACTGGAAGTTTGTAGTTTTTAAACGCAATCGAAAGTTCAAAACACCTCTAAATTTTCGAGTGAAATTTTGAAAAAATAATCAAAAAATCAAACTTTCTTAAAAAGTTATGTGGATAGATATTTTTTATTTAATTTTTCCTTAGAAAACGATTGACATAAACTTCAGTACGCTAGCATGAACTATTTCCGAGATATTGTACATTTTTCAAATAAATGTAACAAAAAATCACATAAAATAAAAAAATATTAACTATTGTAAAATATGTTCACATTCCATATGTAATATCATGCGAAGAATTTGGTGACATCATTCTCGTGGATATTCCATTTATGAGAAAAGATACTTTGGGTAATAGCATTCTAATTTGACGCCAATAGTCTTTTATCTGCTATAAGAATTAGTTATTTCTCCGTCAATAACGCTGAGCGAGATTTGGCGATTAATTTGGCGGTATGTC